>JAKOGI010003673.1:0-45749 GCA_029747015.1 Carnegiea gigantea | reverse complement strand
TCATCCACGGTTCTCCATTCGGCCAAAGTGATGACCTTGCGGTTTGGGCACTCTGAAGCAATATGGCCAAGCCCTTGGCACTTGAAACATCTTCTAGTGCTCATAGGATTGGGGTTTGGTCGAATTGGGGTAGCTGGGGCCTTTTGTGGTGCTTGGGTTCTTTGTGGATTGAAAGGAAAGGGATTTTGTGGCTTGGAAACTGGTTGGGAACTCCCCTTGTTAAAAGGTTGGTTTCGGATTGGAGGCTTTTGATGTGGAGGTTTGAAAGTTTGCTTAGCTTTCTTTTGTTGCTCAACCTTGTGAGCAAGTACGCAAACCTCATCAAATGTGGTGTAAGCTTGTAATTCCACAACATTAGAGTACTTAGGATCAAGTCCTCCTAAGTACCTTACAATCGTTTGCTCTTCTGGTTCTTGCAAATCACATTTAATCACAAGCTTCTCAAATTCTCTAGTGTATTCTTCAACACTAAGATTGCCTTGACTCAGATTATGAAGTTGTGAATAACAATCTTTGACATACGTGGGGGGTAAGAATCTAGCCTTCAACTTGGTTTTCATTTTCTCCCAAGTTCTGATTTTAGTCTTACGTTCCCTAACTCTTTTAGCACACAAGTTGGTCCACTATAAGGAAGTGTACTTACGTAGTCTTAATGCCACCAACTTGACTTTCTTTTCTTCTGGAACGTCCTTGTATTCGAATACTCTCTCCACTGTGTGCAACCAGTCCAAGAAGTCTTCTGGATCAAGCTTGCCTTCATATTCTGGAATCTCAACTCTAAAATCATTAGAGTTACCTTGCCCTCTTGGCTCTTGTCGTGGTCTTCTGAATGACTCTTCATCACTTGAGGATTCAAGGTTGTGACTAAGCACTTGCTCTCGGCCTTGTGAAGCAAAATAGGATGGTTCTTCATTGAACTTTTGCTTTTGCTTGAGAAAAGTACCAAACTGCTTGCGTAGGTACTCGTTCTGTGCCTTGAGTTCTTGATTAGAAGAAGTAATCTCATGATTATCCTTCAAAATGGCATCAAGCTTTTCTTCCATACTCATACTAGTACTCATGTTCGTGTTTGAGAAATGGAAAGGAAGGGAGTTTGGATGCGTGGATTCAATACCAGGCCAAAGATGAAACTCAGCTCTGATACCAAATATGATGTAAAGGTCAATGGGAATGAACACACACACTAACCTCACACCAAAGAAGACTCAAAACTCAATGTAGTTCACGGGCTGAAGTGGCACGGGCGTGCTAGTGGGCACGGGTACACCGTGCTGAATCACTGCCCAAAATAACTAGAATAGGCTAGTTTTGCCTGGTTTAAGTGCTCTTCATTTCTAATTGATTTTCTGGCTTTTTGGTGAGGTAGACTTGAAGGAAATGGGGGTGAATGGTAGTAGAAAGAGTGGAATAAGGAAAGGGAATGAAGAACACGGTAGGTGGAGATGAATACCTTGGAAAGTTAAGCAAACAATCTTGCTAATGACCCGGTAGGAAGCAAAGGAGAGAGATAAGCTAAACTCTTGGATTGGATACAGTAATCACCACCAACCTTTGAGTCTAGGGCCCTTAATCTTAATTAAGATACAGAATCACCACTTAATCAAGGTTAAGACTCACTTGAACACCACTTAGTTTGGCCTAAACTAAGATAAGCAAGCAAGGATTTGGTGAGGAAGCTTTAAAAGCTCTCTACGGTTTTCATTGAACAAAATCTGAAGTCCCTTTCATTATGGCCGTGCCTTCCCTTTTGTTGCTTGCCTTACAACCTTTCCTATTCAGCAAGCAAGTTAGAAGACCCCTCACCTTACCCTCCTAGGGAGGAAAGGTGTTAATTAACTCTAATTCCCACGGTTAGAGTTAATCGGTTACAAACATACTTAATGCTAATCAAAATACACTTAAAACATCAAGGAAAGCAAGACAAATGAAGATTACTACATTATTAACTTGTCCTTAATCTCATTCAGCTTCAAATGCAGCATGGAAAGCATGTGCCTAGCCGAAAAGTGACCTCCTCTTTGCGGCTGACCAATAGGAAGCAAGATAGCACCTTCCTTGTCTTCCAATGAGAATCAAGAGACAACTCTTCTTGCAGCCCTTCTTTCATTGGTTGTGACCTTCCCTAGGTTACCTTGGGCGTGTGCCAACGTAGAAGAGAGTGCCCATTCAGCTGAAGAAAAGGAAACCCTCTAGAGAAGGTAAAGTGTTGCTGTGATGTCAACCGGGTTCAGGGCCAGTTTGCTTCACCCGGTTTTCAGACTAAGTTTAACCCAAGCAAAAAGGGATATGATGATGTATATGTGGGTGGCAAGTGAACCAAATCAAACTCCAACTCAAAGTAAGCCAAATTGGGAAGAGAAATGAAAGATGGATGAGATGGATGAAGAATTTCACTACACAAGAAAAAGGAATCGAACAAGATCTTGTAATTGAGATAATCCTTCACGGAGCCACTCAGTGACTTGACCTTGGGCTAATTCTCTTGTCTTAACCAAGGAATCACTCCAATTGGAAAAGGAAGAGAACCTAGAACACCACTTGAATTTGCCACAATTCAAGATATAAAACTAGGAATTTAGTTGCACTTTTGAGAAACACACTCAAAGTACTTGTATTGCTTTGGAAATTTCTTACAATGCTGAATGAATAGCTTCACACGCCCCTCCCCTTTTTATAGACTCAGCAAAAGCCAATCAAAGAACTCAAATAACTCCTAACAATTAAAACTAGCTAATGAAAAGTCTAAGAAAAATGAAAAGACTCATCATAAAAGGGGTGGGGGAGGTTACAAGGCATATTCTAGGATTTTTGCAGCTGATTACATCAATCTAGAAGCATCTAAAACGTGCACAATATCAGCCACACAAGTATATGTAACCGAAGACTCTTCATATTTCCAGCATTAATCCTTGCAACTACCTCAACTTCAACAGAGCATAACTTCCAGAATACTCGGCCAAATCACGCGTTCTTGGGCTTGTTAGAAATCTCTGGAAGTCTATTTTCCCGAATGGGCTCATTTGCTCAATTTGGATAAGCGGATTGAAAGTTATGGCCCAAACAATGCACCTATCTCAGACTGGACTGGATCAGCATAACGTATCTTTAAGTAATATTTTGCCCAATCAAATGATGTCCAAATTAAACAAACTTGGGCTTATTTGAAAGATGAAATCTTAAGCTTCAAAAGCACATGGGCCCTCAAGTTGTGGGTCCACTTGAGCTTGCCAAAAGTGGTCACAAAAATCGGGCTCCGCAGGGATGAATTCGGCACCAAATTTCTAGCAAAGTTTAACCTCTTTTTGACCTCTCCATAGTGTCGCGAGTCTTTGAACTCACTTAAGAAGACCAAATAGGCACATTTCCATGCATGATCTTCTTTGATCCTTTTCTTCTTTGAAATTGGACTTGAATAAAAAATGATACATATGGAAATATGCATCATACTCCCCGGGTTGTTTTGAGTTTGTCCTCAAACTCAAAGGTTTGGCAAGCCTCTCAAGAAAGGGGTCGCGCTTACAATATGGGAGCTTTTGGGGAAGGAGGTCACAGGGCATCACCTCTAGAGAGATATAGAAGAGGGTGAGGGGAGGATGATAAAACGGGTAATACCTGGTGAGGAGAAGAGGCGGAAGTGGGAAATCTTCTTTGGGGGCAAGGGTTTGGGAAGGATGAATGAGGGTTAAGGCTTGTCGGTCCTTTTGTGGCTTGGGGCTTTTGCACGATGGGATAGGGGTCAAGGTGATTTTCTTCTCATCCTTAATAAAGGAGTAGGTGTTGAGGCGCCCATGATGAATTACATGGCGATCAAACATCCATGGTCTACCCAACAATATATGGCTTACATCCATAGGAAGAATGTCACACAATATCTCATCCTTATAGCGGTCTTCAATAGAAAGAGAAATGAGGCACTGATGAGAAATGTTTATACCTTTGCCTTGATTTAGCCATTGGATGCTATAAGGCTTAGGATGGGGTGTAGTCTCAAGTTTGAGCTTGTCCACCATGGTTTTGGATGCAACATTTGTACAACTACCTCCATCGATGATAAGGGTACAAACTTTCCCTTGAATAGTGCACCTTGTGTGGAAAATCGCCTCTCTTTGCTCCAAGCCTTCTTGAGTAGCAAATCCGCTCAATGCTCGCCTAATGACAAGCAACTCACCTTCATCGGGGCCTATGATAACCTCTTCTTCTTTTTCCTCCAAACTTTCCTCTTCTTCATGGTCATGCTCCTCAAAAGAAGCTTGGTACTCAGCCAGGGAAACAATCTTCTTGTTAGGACACTCAGATGCAAAATGTCCATACCTTGACAACGGAAACAACGAACCTGGTCTTTTGGCCGTGAGGGCACTTTTGTGGGAGGTGGAGGGGTGATGGGAGGGACACTTTTGGCGGGTGAGGGGGTTTGAATTTGTGGGGGAAAGTAAGGTGATTCTTGAGAAAAAGGACGGGAAGGAGTCTTGGAAAAGATGCTCTTTTCCTTAGATTTCTTTTGTTGCTCTACCTTATAGGTTAGAGAACTCAAGTCATCGAGGGATGAGTAAGGTTGCAACTCAATTACATGAGCAATGGACTCATCAAGACCGGTTAAGTATCTTACCAAGGTTTGTGAGTCGTCTTCTCTCAAATCACATTTGAGTAGGAGTTGTTCAAACTCCCGAGTGTACTCCTCTACACTTTTTGATCTTTGCTTGAGGCGGTGGAGTTTCAGATAATTATCTTGCACATAGTGTGAGGGAAGAAACTTGGCCTTAAGCTTTTCTTTCATTTTGGCCCACGTTCTAATTTTCCCTTTCCCATTTCTTGCTCTTTTCGCTCTAAGGTTAGCCCACCAGATTGAAGCATATTTGCGGAGTTTAAGGGCTACGAGTTTCACCTTCTTGTCCTCCGAGATGTCCTCATATTCAAAGATCCTCTCAATGGTGTGCAACCAATCGAGAAATAAGTCCGGGTCAAGTTGGCCTTCAAATTCGGGGATGTCAATTCGGACACCACCAATATTGCTTCCTTGCCTTCGTCTCCTTGGGGCTTCTTCGTCACTAGAATTGGCTCGGGATTGAAGGACTTCTTCTTCCGATTCGACCACCGGTTCATGAGGATGAGAGGGAGTGGGGCTATGAACCCACCTTCGTTTTTCCTCCAAAAGTTGCCCAAGTTGAGTTCGAAGATAGGGGACTTGCGCTTCTAACTCTTCCACACGTGCTTGGTCGCTTCTTGTGGACTTTGTAGACATGTTGGAGATGCTTTGAAGGAAGAATAGGCAGCAGGGAAAGTGGCACGGTCGTGCAAGGGGGCACGGGCAGGCCGTGCTATGCTTCGACTTGAGGAAATGCAGAAAAGTATAGTGGCACGGTCGTGCTTGGTGGCACGGGGGCACCGTGCTGCTTCTCTGGTCTTCGAGACTGGGTTTGCCGGTTTGTGCCTTTTTTTTTTTTTGGTTTGTATTTTGGCTTTTTGGGATGTACTTGGGTGTGATGTGGGTCACTTAAAAGCCTTGGCTCTGATACCAATTGATGTAGATGTGGGTGGGAAGTGAACCAAATCAACTCAAACTCAAACTAAGCCAAAATTGGAAGAGAATAAAGATGGATGAGATGGATGAAGAATTCACTACACAAGCAAAAAGGAATAGAACAAGAATCTTGTAATTGAGATCATCCTCCACGGAGCCAGCTCAATGGACTGACCTGGGGCTAATTCTCTTGTCGTAACCAAGGAATCACTCCAATTGGAAAAGGAAGAGAACTAGAACCACCACTTGAATTTGCCACAATTCAAGATATCGAACTAGGAATTTAGTGCACTTTGAGAAAACACACCAAAGACTTGTATTGCTTTGAAATTTCTTTACAAGTGATGTATATGTGAGTGGCAAGTGAACCAAATCAAAACTCAACTCAAAAAATAAGCCCAAAGTGAAAAGAGAAATGAAAGATGGATGAGATGGAAGAAGATCTTCACCACACAAGAAAAGGATAGAACAAAATCTTGTAATTGAGATAATCCTTCACGGAGCCACTCAATGACTTGATCTTGGGCTAATTCTCTTGTCTTAACCAAGGAATCACTCCAATTGGAAAAGAAAGAGAACCTAGAACACCACTTGAATTTGCCACAATTCAAGATATAGAACTAGAAATTTAGTTGCACTTTTGAGAAACACACTCAAAGTACTTGTATTGCTTTGGAAATTTCTTACAATTGATGTATATGTGGGTGGCAAGTGAACCAAATCAAACTCCAACTCAAAATAAGCCAAATTGGGAAGAGAAATGAAAGATAGATGAGATGGATGAAGAAATTTCACTACACAAGAAAAAGGAATAGAACAAGATCTTGTAATTGAGATAATCCTTCACGGAGCCACCCAATGACTTGACCTTGGGCTAATTCTCTTGTCTTAACCAAGGAATCACTCCAACTGGAAAAGGAAGAGAACCTAGTACACCACTTGAATTTGCCACAATTCAAGATATAGAACTAGGAATTTAGTTGCACTTTTGAGAAACACACTCAAAGTACTTGTATTGCTTTGAAAATTTCTTACAATGTTGAATGAATAGCTTCACACGCCCCTCCCCTTTTTATAGACTCAGCAAAAGACAATCAAAGGACTCAAAAAACTCCTAACAATTAAAACTAGCTAATGAAAAGTCTAAGAAAAATGAAAAGACTCATCATAAAAGGGGTGGGGGAGGTTACAAGGAATATTCTAGGATTTTGCAGCTGATTACATCAATCTAGAAGCATCTAAAACGTGCACAATATCAGCCACACAAATATATGTAACCTAAGACTCTTCATATTCCCAGCATTAATCCTTGCAACTGCCTCAACTTCAACAGCGCATAACTTCCAGAATACTCGGCCAAATCACGCGTTCTTGGGCTTGTTAGAAATCCCTGGAAGTCTATTTTCCAGAATGGGCTCATTTGCTCAATGTGGATAAGCGGTTTGAAAGTTATGGCCCAAACAATGCACCTATCTCAGACTGGACTGGATCAGCATAACGTATCTTTGAGTGATAATTTGCCCAATCAAATGATGTCCAAATTAAACAAACTTGGGCTTATTTGAAAGATGAAATCTTAAGCTTCAAAAGCACATGGGCCTTCAAGTTGTGGGTCCACTTGAGCTTGTCCAAAAGTGGTCACAAAAATCGGGTTCCGCAGGGGTGAATTCGGCACCAAATTTCTAGCAAAGTTTAACCTCTTTTTGACCTCTCCATAGTGTCGTGAGTCTTTGAACTCACTTAATAAGACCAAATAAGCACACTTTCAAGCATGATCTTCTTTGACCCTTTTCTTCTTTGAAATTGGACTTGAATAAAAATGATGCATATGGAAATATGCATCAACAATGGTGAATGAATAGCTTCACACGCCCCTCCCCTTTTTATAGACTCAGCAAAAGACAATCAAAGGACTCAAATAACTCCTAACAATTAAAACTAGCTAATGAAAAGTCTAAGAAAAATGAAAAGACTCATCATAAAAAGGGGTGGGGGAGGTTACAAGGAATATTCTAGGATTTTTGCAGCTGATTACATCAATATAGAAGCATCTAAAACGTGCACAATATCAGCCACACAAGTATATGTAACCGAAGACTCTTCATATTCCCAGCATTAATCCTTGCAACTGCCTCAAATTCAACAGAGCATAACTTCCAGAATACGCGGCAAAATCACGCGTTCTTGGGCTTGTTAGAAATCCCTGGAGGTCTATTTTCCAGAATGGGCTCATTTGCTCAATTTGGATCAGCGGTTTAAAAGTTATGGCCCAAACAATGCACCTATCTCAGACTGGACTGGATCAGCACAACGTATCTTTGAGTGATATTTGCCCAATCAAATGATGTCCAAATTAAACAAACTTGGGCTTATTTGAAAGATGAAATCTTAAACTTCAAAAGCACATGGGCCCTCAAATTGTGGGTCCACTTGAGCTTGTCTAAAAGTGGTCACAAAAATCGGGTTCCGCAGGGATGAATTCGGCACCAAATTTCTAGCAAAGCTTAACCTTTTTTTGACCTCTCCACAGTGTCGTGAGTCTTTGAACTCACTTAAGAAGACCAAATAGGCACATTTCCATGCATGATCTTCTTTGACCCTTTTCTTCTTTGAAATTGGACTTGAATAAAAATGATGCATATGGAAATATGCATCATATGATCTGGGTTTTACTCATGGAGGGGAAAGTTCAAGGTGTGTAAAAACCCCCCCAATCAAGAAATTAGGGTTAAACAAAGTTTAAGTAGGGTAATCACACCTAAACTTTTAACCGCGCAGAACTGGACCCATTCTGACCGGTTAGGAAAATGTCATTGATACTCCATCCTCTTTGTGGCATGATTTGAAACCAATGCCTGGACTTGAAAGCTAACATCCTGAGGATTCCAAAAACGCAAAAATATTGGCCTTAAGCCATCGTATGGCTTAGGAAATCAGATGCACAAAACCGGGCTTATGCTGACCGGTTAACCCGTTTGTGCTGTCTTCGATTCCTTGCCAAAGGTGAGCCATCTTCTTGGTTTGGGACCTTGTTTTTGGACGACTTGGACTTGATACATCTTGACCAAGGTCTTGGCTAGGTAGGACTCCATCAATAGCTCAAGAGGTCACAAGGGCTTTCCAAGGATTAGAAATCACTCAAGACACGATCACTTGCATTCTGCCGGGCTCATCCCGCACATGGCCCGACTTTCTGACCTTGGTGACCTGATGACCTGAGGCTTTAAAGCCAAACTTTGGTATGTCTGGAAAGATTGGAGAGTTAGCTGCCCAATAAATCAAGTTTCAGCCCATTTGGATGTCATTTGCCCATCCAAACCCTTTGTTAAAGCCAAACTGTCCAAAACTGTTTTCCAGGTCAGATTTTGTCCGGTTTTGGGAGCCCATTTTCCCCAACCTAAAGTAACCCTAACAACCTGGAATTTTAACCCCTAGATCCTTTTTTGAATTGGCTAAAAGGGTGGGAAAAGAAACCAGAGTCAAACGTGTCCCAAGGAGGCTAAAAGCAAGGAAACTTCTAAAGCTGCTTTTGGGAAGTCAGCCTGCACCATCTCACTTGTTCTGTTTATATCTCCTGAACGGCTGCACCAAATGAGCTCCAAAAGTAGTCATATGAAAGAACACTTTCTAAGCTTTCTAATAAGGTATGTTGGAGCCAATTTGGGTAAGTAAGGACGAAGATACAGCTGCTGAAAGTTGACCTGCAATCTGGAAAACTGGACAGCAACTGTCAACATCACCTTTTGTACTTTTCTTGCTTTTTGTGCTTCCCTTTTGTCTTGATCCGTTTGGCTTGCATTGTAACCCATGTAATCTGAATTTTGAGGCTCCCTCCTATATAAGGGACCTTTAGGAATGTAAGAAGGCAGCTTTGAATATCATGCAATGAAATCTGAGTGTTTTACTCTCCATTGAAACTCCTAGTTGCTTTAGCTTGAATTGGCTAGTTCAAGTGGTGATCTTCTAGGTTCCTTTCTCTTGCTTATGGTGGTGATATTCTGTATCCATAAGTGAAGAAGGAATAGCCCAACTTCTCCTCTAAGTGGCGCCTTTGGCTTATCTTAGACAAGAGAGTTGCACACTATCCATCAAGACCGGGTGAGCTCATTGTTCTTTTCGGTTTTTTTGCTTGTCCTTATTTTCAATCTTCCCCATCATACATTCTCATCTTCGACATTCCCATGGTTAACATACATCAAAAGGCACAACCGTGCCACACCTATTTGTGTGGTTTTCACTTGGTTGCTTCATAATCTTGGTAGCTTGTAACTTGGTTCCATTCATCCCTTGTGATATACATCAAATTACATCAAACTCCTTTTTGATTTTCACTTAGAATCCCTTGATTCTAAGTTCCATTCCTCCCTCACATGTTTGATGCTTCACAGCCATCATATTATGTGTCCACTTTCCTTGGTTTTCCCTTGATTGTATCTACCTTTGGTTTGTAAGGTTTCACTCTTAATTTGAGTTTTAGCCTAGACCCGCGGCAGGTACATCACAAGAAGACTATTCATGTCCTTCACCACTTGTGCTAGATCACCATTTACATAAGGGAATAGCATGTGTTGCTCACTTTGATCCTTATTATGACAATTTCATTGCTCCATTATCCCCACAATTAGAACCTGAACTAGCCGAACTTATAACCATGGGGGGACAAATGGGAAACACAACTGAGGGGCAACCAACAGGGATTGATAAGGAAGGCGAACATGGAGAACCCTTGATCTTTAAAGAAGGATGTCATGAAAACCATGAGGTGAATTGTCACCTACCTCCAAGATTTGATGAGCTTGAAATTGAAGAACTCGAAGTGCCCGAGTTAAAACCTTGTTGGGTTGTTGAAGAATTTAAGCAACTCTTGCTTCGAGAAGAATGGCCTCATTCACTACAAGAATTGAGGACAATTCTTTTCGAAGAGAGAGGGATTGATGTATATTTTCAAGGGTATCATTTTCATTCTTTCAACTCAACTTCATGGGAGGTAAGCTCCATACAAATTCATGCATGGCAAGGCCCTTCTTTAGTTCCAATATTTGAATTTCATAACAAAAGACACATTATGGAGTTTTATTTGAACTTCAAAGTGCCTTTTCCAAACAGGTTTTCCAAATGGGGATCAAGAGTACCTTGCATTTCAATAATGATGGAGACCATCATGAACGGCCCAAAGACCATCAAGACCAGCCCAAGGAAGACCCAATCAAGATTCAAGAAGTCAAAGATGTGGCAAAACTCTGTAGAAAAGTTTTATTCCTTCCGGAAGAATTAGTGCCCGATTCGTCCCTACGGAAGGTAATTGTTGTGGCAACTTTTGGACAAGCTCGAGTAGACCCACAACTTGAGGGGCCACATGGTTTTGAAGCTTAAGATTCCCAATTTTATTTAATTTGGACGTCATTTGAGTGGGCAAAGTAGCACTCAAAGGGAAGTTGTCCTGCTCCAGTCCAGTTCTGATATAGGTGTAATGTTCGGACCATAACTTTTGATCTACTTATCCAACGTGAGCAAATGAGCCCATTCTGGAAAATAGATTTCCAGGGCTTTCCAACAAGCCCAGAATCACCTGATTTGGACGTGTGTGCTGAGAGTTATGCTCAGTTGAAGTGGAGGCTGTTGCAAGGATTAAATGCTGGGCAAATGAAGAGACTTTGTGATGTATCCTCAAGGAAAACCCAAGAGGATAGGAACGAGGGTGAGATGAAAGCAATGGAAGGTAACAACAAGGCAACTTTGAATTCACAAACTCACCTTGAGTTGGGAAGGATAGAACCGGAACTAACACCTACCTTGGATACAGAAACACCACCAAGAAGGAAGTTAAGACTCTTACTAGATCACCACTCAACTTGGCCAAAAGATGAGATAAGCTAGAAGAGAGTTTGAGGATTCAAAGGAGCAAAGCTCAACTTTCATTCAATAAACAAGCTTAGTGGCCGGCCAAGGGGCTTGTGGGGGTATTAATACAAAAGTTCCAAGTACAAATCATAGGCCCTAGGTTGCACTATAAGCTAAACTAGGCAAAAATACATAGATCATATCAAAACAAAAAAGGGTAGATGCATCCTCCACTTGACACCTCTTCAATGCTAATCTTGAGGATGATGTGTCGGCCTAGGGGTGAATGGAAGCTTCTTGGCAGCTAAGTACCCTTCATGATGACTCTTGCAAGTGGCTAAGCATGGGTTAGAGCAATAAAACACCTCACTCTTCTCTCTTGTACCCGACTGCCCCATTACCCGGTTAAAAGGGTGTTTCTTCCCTTGTTTTGGTGGTTAATAGCTCCTCATGAGTGTAATTTGGCTGAGGTTTTTTATGGTCACTTGATAATATTTTTAAAGTACTTTCAAACCATAAAAGTTTCAAACCAAATAGAGGAGAAATGGGCCACCAAACAGCCTCTTGTTTCAGCCACGTCAGTTCAGCGCCAGGATGTAGCAGTTGACTTTGCTTGAGGTTTTGAGGTATCAAATGATCTCCAAATGACTTGCAAGAGGTCTTGATGGAAAGAGCACATCTTGAACTTAAACTTAGGCTTCCTGCAACCCCATTTTAGCCTTGGGAAGGTTAGGAAATAACGTGCACAAAACCGGGTTTGTGCACGCCTGAAATTCCAGTTTTGACAAAAAAATTCCCTTGCTCTTCTAGGCTGATTTCTTGCACTTTGGACATGAGACTTGGACTTTTTGGGCTTCCTTGATGGCCTTGGATCATGTTAGGGGATGGACCTCCATCATCCTCCCCTTGTTGAAGAGAATTTGCCCTCAAATTGATAAGATTATCATCCTCCTCATAAGGGCTAAGGTCGGCTACGTTGAAAGTAGCCGAAACTCCATACTCACCGGGCAAATTGATCTTGTATGCATTATCATTGATGCGTTCCAATACTTCAAAAGGACCATCGGCCCTTGGCATCAATTTGCTCTTCCTCTTAGAAGGAAACCGTTCCTTTCTTAAGTGAACCCATACCAAATCACCGGGGTGAAGCACCATCTTCTTTCTATGCTTATTGGCATGGCCTTTGTATGAGGCATTGGCCTTCTCAATTTTGGCCTTCACGGTTTCATGGAGCTTCTGGATCTCCTCCACCCGTTTGCTAGCCTCCATGTGAGGCTTCTCATTCATTTCTCTTGGAGCAAGATCAAGGGGACTCAAAGGATCCATCCCATAGACTACCTTGAATGGAGATAAGCCCGTGGCCTTGCTAGGTGACTTGTTGAAGGCGAATTCGGCTTGTGGCAAGGCTAAGTCCCAAGCTTTGATGTTGGATTTTACTAGCACTCTTAAGAGGGTTCCCAAAGTCCGGTTGGTGACTTCGGTTTGCCCATCCGTTTGAGGGTGGCATGAAGTGCTATACTTGAGCTTGGTTCCCATCTTCTTCCAAAGTGTCACCCAAAAATGGCTAAGGAACTTGGTATCCCTATCCGAAACAATGGATCTAGGGATGCCATGTAATCTCATTACCTCCTTGAAGTATAACTCGGCAATGTGGGTGGCATCATTGGTCTTGGTACAAGGTATGAAATGGGCCATCTTAGAAAAACGATCAACAACAACAAAGATCGAATCTTTACCCCTTTGTGTCCTTGGAAGGCCAAGGATGAAGTCCATGCTTACATCTTCTCAAGGATGATTGGGAGTGGGTAGGGGTGTGTAAAGACCGTGGGGTAGGAGGTGACTTTTGGCAACTTGGCAAGTTGCACATCTCTTCAACACATCTTAGACATCTTTGCTCATACTCGGCCAATAATAATGTTCCCTTAACATCATAAGGGTCTTGTTTTCTCCAAAGTGACCGGCAAGAGATCCTCCATGGACCTCACGTATGAGTAACTCTCTTGTGCCACACTTAGGCACACACAATCTTGATCCCTTGAATAAAAATCCATCTTGGACAAGGAAGTCACCTTTGGGATGTCGAAGGCACTCCTTGTAGAGCTCTCCCAAATCTTCATCATTCTCATAGAGGGACTTCAAATGCTCAAAACCAAGAATGCAAGCATCAAGTTGGAATAGCAATAAGTGCCTCCTTGACAAGGCATCGGCTCCTTGGTTGAGCTTTCCAGACTTATGCTTGATGGTGAAGTTGAAAGATTGGAGGAACTCCACCCACTTGGCATGCCGTGAGTTAAGTTTATGTTGCCCTTGAATGTATTTCAAGGCTTCATGATCGGAGTGCAAGATGACCTCACTAGCCACCAAGTAATGATTCCAATGCTCAAGGCACCTCACTATTGCATAGAACTCCTTATCATAAGTGGAGTACTTCCTCCTTGAGTCACAAAGCTTCTCACTAAAGAAGGCTAAGGGCCGCCCTTCTTGAGTGAGAACTCCTCCAATGCCAACTCCCGACGCATCACACTCTACCTCAAACACTTTATCAAAGCATGGCAAGGCAAGAACCGGTGCTTGGGTGAGTTTGGACTTGATGGTTTCAAAGGCTTCTTGAGCCTTGGGAGTCCACTTGAATGATGCACCTTTGATAACCTCGGTCATAGGGGCCATAATGGTACTAAAGTTTCTAATGAACCGCCTATAGAATGAGGCAAGCCCAAGGAAACTTCGCACATCATGAATACTCTTGGGGGTTGGCCAAGACCGAATTGCTTCCACTTTACTCTCATCAACTTTGATGCATTCACTTGTGACAATGTAACCAAGAAAGGTTACCTCATGAGTGAAAAATGCACACTTCTTGAGGTTACCATAGAGCTTTTCCTTCTCTAGAACCTTCATGACTTGTGTGAGATGTTGAAGGTGCTCTTCTTCATTCTTGCTATAGATGAGGATGTCATCAAAATACACCACAACGAATTTGCCAATGAAGGGCCAGAACACTTGGTTCATGAGCCGCATGAAGGTACTTTGATGTATATGTGGGGGGGGTAAGTGAACCAAATCAAACTCCAACTCAAAATAAGCCAAATTGGGAAGAGAAATGAAAGATGGATGAGATGGATGAAGAATTTCACTACACAAGAAAAAGGAATAGAACAAGATCTTGTAATTGAGATAATCCTTCACGGAGCCACTCAATGACTTGACCTTGGGCTAATTCTCTTGTCTTAACCAAGGAATAACTCCAATTGGAAAAGGAAGAGAACCTAGAACACCACTCAAATTTGCCACAATTCAAGATATAGAACTAGGAATTTAGTTGCACTTTTGAGAAACACACTCAAAGTACTTGTATTGCTTTGGAAATTTCTTACAATGCTGAATGAATAGCTTCACACGCCCCTCCCCTTTTTATAGACTCAGCAAAAGACAATCAAAGGACTCAAATAACTCCTAACAATTAAAACTAGCTAATGAAAAGTCTAAGAAAAATGAAAAGACTCATCATAAAAGGGGTGGGGGAGGTTACAAGGAATATTCTAGGATTTTTGCAGCTGATTACATCAATCTAGAAGCATCTAAAACGTGCACAATATCAGCCACACAAGTATATGTAACCGAAGACTCTTCATATTCCCAGCATTAATCCTTGCAACTGCCTCAACTTCAACAGAGCATAACTTCCATAATACTCGGCCAAATCACGCGTTCTTGGGCTTGTTAGAAAGCCCTGGAAGTCTATTTTCCATAATGGGCTCATTTGCTCAATTTGGATAAGCGGTTTGAAAGTTATGGCCCAAACAATGCACCTATCTTAGACTGGACTGGATCAGCATAACGTATCTTTGAGTGATATTTGCCCAATCAAATGATGTCCAAATTAAACAAACTTGGGCTTATTTGAAAGCTGAAATCTTAAACTTCAAAACCATGTGGAGCCTCAAGTTGTGGGACCACTTTAGGTAGGCCAAAAGTGCACACAAAAAGCGGGAAATTTCTGGATGAAGGCGGCACTACCTCTTCGGGTATGAACGCCAATTTTCGGCAAAGTTTTGCAACTTCTTTGACTTCTTCATGGTGTCTAAAGTCCTTGAACTCACATAATAAGAGAAAATATGAGAGTTCCCATGCACGCTCTTGTTTGACACTTTTCTTCTTGGAAGTTGACCTTAAATAAAAATGATGCATATGGGAATATGCATCATACTCCCCGGGTGGTTTTGAGTTTGTCCTCAAACTCAAAGGGTTAGCATGCCTCTTAAGAAAGGGGTCACGCTCACAATATGGGAGCTTTTGGGGAAGGAGGTCACAGGGCATCACCTCTAGAGAGATATAGAAGAGGGTGAGGGGAGGATGATAAAACGGGTCATACCTGGTGAGGAGAAGAGGCGGAAGTGAGAAATCTTCTTTGGGGGCAAGGGTTTGGGAAGGATGAATGAGGGTTAAGGCTTGTCGGTCCTTTTGTGGCTTGGGGCTTTGGCACGATGGAATAGGGGTCAAGGTGATTTTCTTCTCATCCTCAATAAAGGAGTAGGTGTTGAGGCGCCCATGATGAATTACATGGCGATCAAACATCCATGGTCTACCCAACAATATATGGCTTGCATCCATAGGAAGAATGTCACATAATATCTTATCCTTATAGTTTTTCCCAATTGAAAAGGAAACAAGACAACGGTGAGTAATTTGCAAACCTTTGCCTTGATTCAACCATTGTATGGTGTAGGGATTTGGATGAGGAGAGACTTGCAGCTTGAGTTTGTCCACCATAGTCTTTGAGGCAACGTTAGCACAACTACCTCCATCAATGATAAGGGAACAAACCTTATCTCCTACGGTACACCTGGTGTGAAAAATGGCTTCTCTTTGCTCTATGTCCTTTTGAGTGGCAATTCCACTCAAGGCCCGGCGGATAACTAGCAATTCTCCTTCATCGGGGCCTTCTTCAACTTCTTCCAAACTTCCTTCTTCACGGTGCTCTTCTTCTTCTTCGTCATAGGCATGTTGATCACATGCTTCTTGGTACTCCGCTAGGGAAACGATCCTCCTGTTTGGACACTCAGATGCATAGTGTCCCATACCTTGGCACCGAAAGCAACGAACCTTGTCCTTTGATTTGGGTTCTTGTGTGGAGGGTTTTGGCGGGGTTGGAGTGGTGTTTTTGGTTTGTGATGGTGGGGAATTTTGTGGACGAGGAGGGTAGTACGGAGGCTTTTGTGTGGGGGAAGGACGAGAGAGAGACTTGGAAAGGACACTCTTTCCCTTTGATTTCTTTTGTTGCTCTACCTTGTAGGCTAGAGAACTCAAGTCATCAATGGATGAATATGGTTGCAACTCAACAATATGAGCAATAGACTCATCAAGTCCGGTTAAGTATCTTACCAAGGTTTGAGAGTCATCTTCTTTCAAGTCGCATCTGAGTAAGAGTTGTTCAAACTCCCGAGTGTATTCTTCCACACTCTTGGATCCTTGCTTGAGTCGATGGAGCTTGAGATAATTGTCTTGCACATAGTGAGGGGGAAGAAACTTGGCCTTGAGTTTTTCTTTCATTTTGGCCCAAGTTCTGATTTTTCCCTTTCCATTCCTTGCTCTTTTCGCTCCAAGGTTTGCCCACCAAATTGAAGCATATTTTCTGAGTTTAAGGGCTACGAGTTTTACCTTCTTGTCCTCCGGGATGTCCTCATATTCAAAGATCCTCTCAGTGGTGTGCAACCAATCGAGAAATAAGTCCGGGTCAAGTTGGCCTTCAAATTCGGGGATGTCAATTCGGACACCACCAATATTGCCTCCTTGCCTTCGTCTCCTTGGGGCTTCTTCGTCACTAGAATTGGCTCGGGATTGAAAGACTTCTTCTTCCAATTCGACCACCGGTACATGAGGATGAGAGGGAGTGGGGCTATGAACCCACCTTCGTTTTTCCTCCAAAAGTTGCCCAAGTTAAGTTCGAAGATAGGTGACTTGCGCTTCTAACTCTTCTACACGTGCTTGGTCGCTTCTTGTGGACTTTGTAGACATGTTGGAGATGCTTTGAAGGAAGAATAGGCAGCAGGGAAAGTGGCATGGTCGTGCAAGGGGGCACGGGCAGGCCGTGCTATGCTTCGACTTGAAGAAATGCAGAAAATTACCGTGGCACGGTCGTGCTTGGGGGCACGGGGGCACCGTGCTGCGTCTCGGCTTGCAGATTTCTGGAAAATGAATATGGCACGGTCGTGTGGTATGGCACGGGGGCACCGTGGTGCTTCTCTGGTCTTCGAGACTGGGTTTGCCGGTTTGTGCCTCTTTTTTTTTTGTTTTTTTTTTTTTTGTATGTTTGGCTTTTTGGGATGTATGTGGGTGTGATGTGGGTCACTTAAGAACCTTGGCTCTGATACCAATTGATGTATATGTGGGTGGCAAGTGAACCAAATCAAACTCCACCTCAAAATAAGCCAAATTGGGAAGAGAAATGAAAGATGGATGAGATGGATGAAGAATTTCACAACACAAGAAAAAGGAATAGAACAAGATCTTGTAATTGAGATAATCCTTCACGGAGCCACTCAATGACTTGATCTTGGGCTAATTCTCTTGTCTTAACCAAGGAATCACTCCAATTGGAAAAAGAAGAGAACCTAGAACACCACTTGAATTTGCCACAATTCAAGATATAGAACTAGGAATTTAGTTGCACTTTTGAGAAACACACTCAAAGTACTTGGATTGCTTTGGAAATTTCTTACAATGCTGAATGAATAGCTTCACACGCCCCTCCCCTTTTTATAGACTCAGCAAAAGACAATCAAAGGACTCAAATAACTCCTAACAATTAAAACTAGCTAATGAAAAGTCTAAGAAAAATGAAAAGACTCATAATAAAAGGGGTGGGGGAGGTTACAAGGAATATTCTAGGATTTTTGCAGCTGATTACATCAATCTAGAAGCATCTAAAACGTACACAATAGCAGCCACACAAGTATATGTAACCGAAGACTCTTCATATTCCCAGCATCAATCTTTGCAACTGCCTCAACTTCAACAGAGCATAACTTCCAGAATCCTCGGCCAAATCACGCGTTCTTGGGCTTGTTAGAAATCCCTGGAAGTCTATTTTCCAGAATGGGCTCATTTGCTCAATTTGGATAAGCGGATTGAAAGTTATGGCCCAAACAATGCACCTATCTCAGACTGGACTGGATCAGCATAACGTATCTTTGAGTGATATTTTGCCCAATCAAATGACGTCCAAATTAAACAAACTTGGGCTTATTTGAAAGCTGAAATCTTAAACTTCAAACCCATGTGGAGCCTCAAGTTGTGGGACCACTTTAGGTAGGCCAAAAGTGCACACAAAAAGCGGGAAATTTGTGGATGAAGGTGGCACTACCTCTTCGGGTACGAACGCCAATTTCCGGCAAAGTTTTGCAACTTCTTTGACTTCTTCATGGTGTCTAAAGTCCTTGAACTCACATAATAAGAGAAAATATGAGAGTTCCCATGCACACTCTTGTTTGACACTTTTCTTCTTGGAAGTTGACGTTAAATAAAAATGATGCATATGGGAATATGCATCATACTTGGAGCATTTGACAATCCGAATAGCATGACTAGCCACTCATACAAGCCTCCTTTGGTTTTGAAGGCCGTTTTCCATTCATCTCCCTCTCTAATGCGGATTTGGTAGTAACCACTCCTCAAATCCACCTTAGAGAACATACTAGAACCATATAACTCATCAAGCATATCCTCAAGGCGGGGAATTGGATATCTATACTTGATGGTTATCTTGTTGATTGCTCGACTATCAACACACATACGCATGCTCCCATCTTTCTTTGACACAAGGAGGGCCGGAACCGCACAAGGGCTCAAGCTCTCTCTAATCAACCCCTTATCCATAAGCTCATCAACTTGCCTTTGGATTTCCATGGTTTCTTTGGGGGTTGTCCGATAAGCCGGTTTGTTTGGGAGAATGGAACCGGGTATGAGGTCTATGTGGTGTTGGATGGTTCTTTGTGGTGGTAAGCCGGGAGGTATTTCCTTGGGAAAGACATGACTAAAGTGTTCAAGGAGGGAAAGGGCTAGGGGGTGTGATGGAGTGGAGGTTTCGGATTCTTCAAGGGTGGCTAGGATCCAGTCCTTGAAGGCCTTGAATTCATGGTGAGAAGCCTTAAGGAGAGGCTCACTTACGGCTAGAAGCATGTCTGAATGGTCATGGCTTGGTTGGGGCTTACTTTTGTGGAGTTGGGAAGGGCTTAATGGGGCAAGGGTGATCTTCTTCTCATCTTTGTGGAAGGTGTAGGTGTTTAGATAGCCATCATGTATGACCTTCCGATCAAACAACCAAGGTCTCCCAAACAAAAGGTGACATGCATCCATGGGGATGATATCACACCACAATTCATCATGATAGTGCTTCCCAATTGAAAATGAAATCAGGCATCTTGAATTAACTTGCAACCCCTTACCTTGATTTAGCCATTGAATGTTGTAGGGGTGAGGATGAGCCGAAGCTTGAAGGCCAAGCTTCTCCACCATAGTTGAGGATGCCATGTTTGCACAACTCCCACCATCAATGATGAGGGAACACACTTTGCTTTGAATGGTGCAACGTGTATGGAAGATGTTCTCCCTTTGTTCTTCATGCTCTCCTCTTTTGGTACTCAAAGCTCTTCTCAATACAAGTAACTCTCCTTCATCCGCTTCCTCAATCACTTCTTCTTGTTCCTCCATGTAATACACACCTTCTCCTACTTCCTCCTCTTCTCCCTCTTCTTCTCTTCTCTCATCCCACTCGGCCAAGGTGATAACTCTCCTATTTGGACACTTCGAAGCAATGTGCCCAAGACCTTGACACTTGAAACATCTCCTTTGGTCATTTGGCTTAGGGTTGGGACGGTTTTGGGAAGGTGGAGTCTTTTGTGGGGCTTGGTTCTTTTGTGGAGGTGAGGGTGTAGTAACCGTGGGTTTGGGAGGTGGATAAGAGCTCCCTTTGTTGAAAGGTTGGCTCTTGGGAAAGGGTTTGGGAGGATCTCTTTTGTAGAGCTTGGGTTTCCTTTGTTGTTCAACTTTGTGGGCTAAGACACACACCTCATCAAAAGTGGTGTATTGTTGCAATTCCACCACATGGGCATACCTAGGATCTAACCCACCCAAATATCTCACTATGGTTTGCTCTTCGGGCTCTCTCAAGTCACACTTGATTAACAGCTTCTCAAATTCCCTAGTGTACTCCTCAACACTCAAGTTCCCCTGGGTGAGATTGTGAAGTTGGGAATAATTGTCTTGTAGGTAAGATGGGGGTAAGAAACGGGCTTTGAGTTTGGGTTTCATCTTTTCCCATGTTCGAATCTTTCCCTTCCCTTGCCTAACTCTCTTAGCACAAAGGTTGGACCACCAAAGAGAAGCATATTTACGAAGTTTAAGGGCCACAAGTTTTACCTTATTTCCCTTGGAAATCTCTTTGTAGTCAAAGATTCTCTCAACGGTTTGCATCCATTCCAAGAACTCATCGGGGTCTAGTTTCCCTTCAAATTCTGGAATCTCCACTCTAATGTCTCCTTGGTGAGAGGTTGTTCGCCTTCCTCTTCTTGATCTTCCATAAGCCTCCTCTTCACTTGACGAGCTCAAGTGTGGGGCTTCTCTTGCTTCTGGTTCGGAGTCGGAGGAGTTAGAAGATCGGGAACTTCTAATCTCCTTTCGTTTTTGCTTCAAGGAGTCCCCAAGTTGTCGCCTCAAATACTCGTTCTGACCTTTGATCTCTTCATTCTGTAGCTTCAAGGCCTCATAATTCCTCATGAGAGCCTCAAACTTCTCCTCCATGGTCATACTAGTAGTGCTCACGTTGAAACAAGCAGGAACTTCACGGCCTGAATGTGGCACGGGTGTGCTGTGAGGCACGGGGCGGCCGTGCTCTGGTTCTGGACGGGAGTGAAGTTGAGATGTTGCTGGAAAAGGGGTGGCACGGTCGTGCGATATGGCACGGGGTGGCCGTGCTGAAGTACTGGGTGTGGGTGGAAAAGGAAGTGTGGCTGGAATGTGAGGGTGGCACGGTCGTGCTCTTTGGCACGGGCTGACCGTGCCGAGTTTCTGGATGGTGAAAAACCGTGGAGCACAGTTTGGTGTTTTTGAGGGGGAATGTGTTTGGGGTGTGTGGAAGGGTGTTGGGCAGCAAGCTTAGGCCTAGGGAAGCCTTAGGTCTGATACCAAATATGATGCATCCTCAAGGAAAACCCAAGAGGATAGGAACGAGGGTGAGATGAAAGCAATGGAAGGTAACAACAAGGCAACTTTGAATTCACAAACTCACCTTGAGTTGGGAAGGATGGAACCGGAACTAACACCTACCTTGGATACAGAAACACCACCAAGGTTTGATGTTAGGGCCCTTAACAACCTCTTGGATACAGAAACACAACCAAGAAGGAAGTTAAGACTCTTACTAGATCACCACTCAACTTGGCCAAAAGATGAGATAAGCTAGAAGAGAGTTTGAGGATTCAAAGGAGCAAAGCTCAACTTTCATTCAATAAACAAGCTTAGTGGCCGGCTGATGCGTGCTAGGCTAGCACTTCGGACACTACTAACACTCAACACACTTGGATATGAATTGGCCTAAAGGTTAAAACCACCAGCCAAAGCTAAAGGATTCACCACCAATCTTCGTAAAGCAAACGCACCGGAAGAGAGGATAAAGAATCACTCCTAAACACCACCAATGAAGGATAAAGTAGAGGAGATTTGAGATTTGCTTAAGCTAGCAAAGAAAACTTTTCATTTTCATTCCAAAAGTTGGTAAACATTCAGCTTTTGGCCGAGTATATCCGGCCTTCACAACAAGATCAAGGGCCAAGATTTAACTAGCTAAATCAAGCAACCTAGTCTAGCTAATACAAGGCCTAAATTCAACATCTCTTGGATGTTTGACACCTAATACAAGTGTTAATCTCAATGTTTGAGGTGTCTAACATGTGTTACACTTAAGTACAACTAATGAAAGCTTTGATAAGATGAAAAACAAGTCAAAACAGCAAGGACAGCCGGCTGATCACCTAAAACAGCAAAGGACAGCTTGTTTTGGTCCCTTGGATAAAAGGGTATTTTCTTCCTTGCTTTCCCGGATAATAGCTGTACCTTGGGTGGCTGAATCTGAGGTTTTGAGGGTTCATTTGATAAACATTTAGACACCCTTTCATGCCCTTAGGTGTCCCCAAAGAGTCCTCAAAAGATGGGAACAAACGGAGCTCATTTCGGACCAGATCATAGGCTGAATTCCAGGACTGTCCAGTTTTGCACGGTTTGAAAGATTAGGCTGGTTGACTAGGCAAATGATGTCAAAATGCTTTGGAACTTGCTTCATTGGAAAGATAAGACCTGAAACTTAAAGTTAGGCTTTAAACCGTTCAGTTAAATCAGGTTGCTCTTGGGTAATAGAGGGCCAGAAGTTGACCCATGTGCGCGGCTGTACTGGCCAGTTTGCAGGTCTGAAATGTTTGGATGATTTGAACCCCCAAATGGCCTCCTTTTCACTTGCAACTTGATTTATATGAAAGATCACATCCTAAACTTAAAGAAAGGCCAGAAATATCTCGACCAAAGGCCTGCCAAGGCAAGCCAAAAATCACCTCAAACTTCAGTCAGGTGCTGTGTGGCTGAAACTGGATACCCGGTTGCATCTTTAGCCAAAAGTTATCAACCTAGGCCATTTACAAGCTAAATAAAAGCTTTATAAAGGACTTAGGTTGTCAACCCAAAAGTGTAAAGTGCTTCCAAACCCCTGGTAAGAGGAAAAATGCCTTGAACATGCAAAAGAAACGGCCACTGCCCGGGTTGTTCTAAGGAACCGAATTGGACTGTTTTGGGTGGAAACCTTTGCTAGGCTTCTACAAGGAGCTTGGACTAGCTTGGCTTGGGACTAGGGGTCCAAGAGAGTAAGGACCTTCCCAAGGGAGCTTGTAGGTCAAACTGAATACCTTGACAATAGGGATCCGAATGGAGTTGTTGAACAAGGACATGCTCTTGTAGACTAGAACTTCGTGGTTGGTGCGTATCATCCTCTCCCTCCTCAAGAGGATTTGCCCTCAAATCCTCAAGGTTCAAGTCATCCTCGATGTAAGGGCTCAGATCCCCTACATTGAAGGTGGCCGAAACCCCCATTTCACCGGGCAACTCTAGCTTGTAAGCGTTTGGACCAACCTTAGAAATCACCTTGAATGGGCCATCTCCCCTTGACATGAGCTTGTTTTTCCTTCTTGAGGGGAACCTTTCCTTTCTAAGGTGGAGCCATACCAAGTCTCCGGGGTGAAATTCCATGCCCTTGCGGTTCTTATTGGCTTTGTTCTTGTAAGCTTCATTAACCTTCTCAATGTGAGCCCTAATCCGTTCATGTAGACTTTGCATCTCCTTGGCTCGTTCTTTCGCTTCAAAGCTCACCTTGCAATCCATGGGGAGAGGTAGAAGATCAATGGGAGTTAGGGGATTAACCCCATACAAAGCCTCAAATGGTGACATGCCCGTGGCCCTAACCGGTGTGCGGTTGTAGGCAAACTCCGCATGGGCTAGCTTGATGTCCCACGCTCTCAAATTTTTGTGAACCAATGTCCTAAGGAGGGTAGAAAGGGTTCTATTTGTCACCTCCGTTTGGCCATCGGTTTGAGGATGACAAGTGGTACTATAGAGGAGCTTAGTACCCAAGAGATGCCATAAACTCCTCCAAAAGTGAGAGAGAAATTTTGGTCTCGGTCACTCACAATTGTTTTGGGAACACCATGAAGCCGAATCACCTCTTTCATGTAAAGATCCGCAATGTGGGAAGCATCATCGGTCTTGTGGCATGCTATGAAGTGGGCCATCTTTGAGAATCGATCCACAACCACCATGACCGAATCCTTGCCCCTTTGTGTCCTAGGCAAGGCCACAATGAAATCCATGCTCACATCTTCCCACGGCCTAAGAGGCACGGGCAGGGGACAATAGAGCCCTTGGTGAAATTGACTCTTGGCTTGGTGGCAAATAGCACATCTTGAAACGACCTTGTGCACGTCCTCTCCCATCTTGGGCCAAAAGAAGTGTTCCCTTAGAATGTCTAAGGTCTTGTTGATCCCAAAATGACCAGCAAGTGAGCCCCCATGAGCTCCTCTCACTAGGAGTTCTCTAAAAGGGCAAGAAGGAATGCAAAGCTTGTTACCCTTAAAGAGAAATCCTTCTTGAATTTGGTAGGGACCGTGAGTAGGAGGGGACTTAAACAAGTCCTTGAAAGTTGAATCTTCCTCATAGTAAGCTTGAATAGCTTGAAATCCGAGTAGCTTTGCCCCTAGAAGTGAGATCAAGGCATACTTCCTTGAGAGTGCATCGGCTACCACATTCTCACAAACCCTTTTGTGTTTGGTGGAAAAGGAAAAGGCTTGTAAAAACTCAACCCATTTAGCATGCCTAAAATTGAGTTTAGGCTGCCCACTAAGGAACTTTAAAGCTTGGTGGTCCGAATGTAATACAAAGGGCTTAGGTTTCAAGTAGTGATTCCAATGATGCAAAGCCCGGACTATGGCGTAAAACTCTTTGTCATATGTTGAATAATTGAGTTTGGGGCCACTCAATTTCTCACTAAAATAGGCCAAAGGCTTTTTGAGTTGAGTAAGAACGGCTCCTATCCCTACTCCACTTGCATCACACTCCACCTCAAACAACTCTTCAAAGTTTGGAAGGGCTAAAACCGGGGCCTCACACAACTTGAGCTTGATTGTTTCAAAGGACTTTTGGGCCGAGGGGGTCCAAACAAAAGTACCTTTCTTCATACATTCCGTGAGGGGTGCCATGATGGAACTAAAATCCTTGATGAATCTTCTATAGAAGGAGGCTAGGCCATGAAAGCTTCGTACGGCCGTAATGGAGGTGGGAACCGTCCAAGATTGGATGGCTTCCACCTTGGATTCATCCACTTGGATTCCTTTACTTGAGACAACATAACCAAGGAAAACAACCCTTGGTACAAAGAATTCACATTTTTCAAGCTTGCCATACAATCTTTGTTCACGTAGAGTAGTGAACACCTTCCTTAGATGTAGAATTTGATCGGTTTCATTCTTGCTATACACAAGAATGTCATCAAAGTAAACCACAACGAAGTCACCAATAAAGGGCCTTAGTACTTCATTCATCAATCTCATGAAAGTACTAGGTGCATTTGAGAGTCCGAATGGCATGACTAGCCACTCATATAGCCCTTGCTTGGTTTTGAAAGCGGTCTTCCACTCATCCCCCTCTTTCATCCAAATTTGGTGGTATCCGCTCCTTAAATCAATCTTTGAGAAGATCCTTGAACCATGTAGCTCATCTAACATGTCATCAAGCCTAGGAATTGGGTACCTATACTTGATGGTGATGTTGTTGATGGCCCTACTATCAATGCACATCCTCCAAGTCCCATCTTTCTTTGGAACTAATAAGGCCGGGACGGAACAAGGACTCATACTTGGCCTCACATAACCTTGGTCCACCAATTCTTGCACTTGCTTTTGGAGTTCCTTGGTTTCGGTGGGGTTACATCTATAGGCCGGTTTATTGGGTAGAGGGGCACCGGGAATTAAATCGATTTGGTGCTCTATGCCCCTTAAAGGAGGAAGACCGGGAGGTAGATTTTGAGGGAAAACATCCTCAAACTCTGGGATTAAGGGGATGGCCGAGGGGTGTAGGTTTTTTTGTGGGGGATTCTGTGGGGTTTCAACAAAGAGAATCATGTACACGGTCTTTCCTTTCTCAAGGGCCCTTTCAACTCGCCCTTCACTCACTAGCAAGGTTAGGTCTTTTGGCTTTGTCTCTCCACTCTTGGGTTTGTGTTTATGTGTTTGGTTTGGGGGTAGAGGGGCTAATGTCACGGTTTTTCCTTTAAGCCTAAAGGAATAAGTATTAGCTTGACCGTGATGGGTAGCATCCTTGTCGAATTGCCAAGGCCTCCCAAGGAGCAAATGGCAAGCGTCCATGGGTAAAACGTCACAAACAACCTCGTCTTGATAGCCACCAATGGAGAAAGGGACTAGAACTTGCTTACTAACCGTTACTTCACTCCCCTTTTTGAGCCATTGTAGGGTGTATGGCCTTGGGTGAGGAATGGTAGTAAGGTTAAGCTTGGTAACCATTTCATGGGAAGCCACATTAGTGCAACTCCCTCTATCAATGATCAAGTTGCACACTTTGTTCAAGACTTTACATCTTGAATGGAAAATTTGTTCTCTTTGATTGGAGTCCGAAATGGCCTCCTTAGTGTGCAAAACCCTCTTGATCATAAGAACATCCCCTTCCTCGGGGTGATAGGTGGGGTCTTCTTCGTCCTCAAGGATCTCTTCTTCACTTTCATCACTTTCGACCTCCATGTGACCGAGCTCATCAATTTCCTTAATAGTAAGGACTCTTCGATTTGGACAATCCGCTTGAAAGTGCCCAAAACCATGGCACTTGAAACATTTCTTTTGGCTTTTGAGTCCCTCCTTTAGAACTTCTTTTCCTTTCTCTTGGTTGTGGGTGGTCTTGGGAGGGGATTTCGGTTTGAAGGGTGGGAAGGACTTAGGGGTGGCCGTGGGCTTTAAGGGGGTAGAAACAAAGGGGCGTTTGGATTTGAGTTGTTTTTCTACCTTCACGGCCAATTTGCAAGCATCCTCAAAGGTCCAAAAGGGTTGAAGTTCGACCCGCTCAAGGATAGGTGGAGATAGACCTTTTAGGAACCTTGCGATGGTTTGCTCGGGTTCCTCCCTCAATGAACATCGAATTTGGAGTTGTTCAAACTCTCAAATATACTCCTCAACCCTCATACTTCCTTGTTGAAGAGAAGTAACCCTCAAGTATAATTCTTGCTTATAAGTGGAAGGCAAGAATCGTTTGTCCATGTACTTCTTTAACTTAATCCAAGTGTTGATCTTGGATTTTCCCTCTAAGGCTCTCGTCCTCTTCAAGTTCTCATACCATAGAGATGCGTATGATTTGAGCTTCAACACGGCAAGTTTAAAGGCTTTCTCACTAGAATAACCCTTAATCTCAATGATCCTCTCCAAAGCTTGAACCCATTCTAAGTAATCTTCGGGTCTCAAACTTCCATCAAACTCGGGTGCCTCAATCTTCAAGTCATTGAGTTCATCTTGTTGTATCCTCCTCCTCGGCCTTCTCCCTCCCATAGAAGAGTCACTCTCAAGAGGAGAGTCAAAATCAAGGTCATTAGGAAGGTCCCGGGGTGGTTCTCGTTCTTGTCTTCTCGGTTGGGCCACGAGTTGTTGGAGTTGTGTAGTGAGGGTTCTTATGCTTTCTTGCATCTCAAGGATGGTTCTATCCCTCCTCATTTCGTGAGCTTGTTCTAGAGTCATACCTCTAGGAACTCTCACCGGTTCCCTTAAAGGGGCGTCTTGAGGTGAGGAAGAAGGATCTCCCCTTTCGGCCATGTTTTGGTAAAGGAGTGGAGAAACGGTTGGGGCTATTTGTGGAGCTTGGTTTTTTTTTTTTGTAGCTAGGATTCGTGTTTGGGCTAGGAGGGGTCTTTGTGGATTCAAGGGGAACGTGAGAAGTGAATTCAAGGAGGGGAGAAACGAAAAAGAATCAAGGAGAAGAGAAGAGGAGCTTACGGCAATCAAAACCAACTCACCAAGAATCGAAGTTGGGCTCTGATACCAGTTGATGCGTGCTAGGCTAGCACTTCGGACACTACTAACACTCAACACACTTGGATATGAATTGGCCTAAAGGTTAAAACCACAAGCCAAAGCTAAAGGATTCACCACCAATCTTCGTAAAGCAAACGCACCGGAAGAGAGGATAAAGAATCACTCCTAAACACCACCAATGAAGGATAAAGTAGAGGAGATTTGAGATTTGCTTAAGCTAGCAAAGAAAACTTTTCATTTTCATTCCAAAAGTTAGTAAACATTCAGCTTTGGCCGAGTATATCCGGCCTTCACAACAAGATCAAGGGCCAAGATTTAACTAGCTAAATCAAGCAACCTAGTCTAGCTAATACAAGGCCTAAATTCAGCATCTCTTGGATGTTTGACACCTAATACAAGTGTTAATCTCAATGTTTGAGGTGTCTAACATGTGTTACACTTAAGGACAACTAATGAAAGCTTTGATAAGATGAAAAACAAGTCAAAACAGCAAGGACAGCCGGCTGATCACCTAAAACAGCAAAGGACAGCTTGTTTTGGTCCCTTGGATAAAAGGGTATTTCCTTCCTTGCTTGCCCGGATAATAGCTGTACCTTGGGTGGCTGAATCTGAGGTTTTGAGGGTTCATTTGATAAACATTTAGACACCCTTTCATGCCCTTAGGAGTCCCCAAAGAGTCCTCAAAAGATGGGAACAAACGGAGCTCATTTCGGACCAGATCATAGGCTGAATTCCAGGACTGTCCAGTTTTGCACGGTTTGAAAGATTAGGCTGGTTGACTAGGCAAATGATGCCAAAATGCTTTGGAACTTGCTTCATTGGAAAGATAAGACCTGAAACTTAAAGTTAGGCTTTAAACCGTTCAGTTAAATCAGGTTGCTCTTGGGTAATAGAGGGCCAGAAGTTGACCCATGTGCGCGGCTGTACTGGCCAGTTTGCAGGTCTGAAATGTTTGGATGATTTGAACCCCCAAATGGCCTCCTTTTCACTTGCAACTTGATTTATATGAAAGATCACATCCTAAACTTAAAGAAAGGCCAGAAATATCTCGGCCAAAGGCCTGCCAAGGCAAGCCAAAAATCACCTCAAACTTCAGTCAGGTGCTGTGGGGCTGAAACTGGATACCCGGTTGCATCTTTAGCCAAAAGTTATCAACCTAGGCCATTTACAAGCTAAATAAAAGCTTTATAAAGGACTTAGGTTGTCAACCCAAAAGTGTAAAGTGCTTCCAAACCCCTGGTAAGAGGAAAAATGCCTTGAACATGCAAAAGAAACGGCCACTGCCTGGGTTGTTCTAAGGAACCGAATTGGACTGTTTTTGGGTGGAAACCTTTGCTAGGCTTCTACAAGGAGCTTGGACTAGCTTGGCTTGGGACTAGGGGTCCAAGAGAGTAAGGACCTTCCCAAGGGAGCTTGTAGATCAAACTGAATACCTTGACAATAGGGATCCGAATGGAGTTGTTGAACAAGGACATGCTCTTGTAGACTAGAACTTCGTGGTTGGTGCGTATCACTTAGTAAGGGCATTGGAGCATTGGCGGCATTACTTGATTGGAGGCGAGTTCATCCTCCATACGGATCATCAAGCCTTGAAGTTCATCCAAGGACAACATAAGCTCAATCCACGACATGCCAAGTGGGTAGAGTTCTTGCAATCCTTTCACTTTATGATCCCCCATAAATCCGGCCAAATGAACAAAGGGGCCGATGCATTGTCAAGAAGATATCTCTTGCTCTCTACTCTTGAATCCAAGGTACTTGGGTTTGAGTGCACCAAGGCTATGTATACCCAAGATGAAGATTTCAAGACCATTCTTGAAAAGTGTTCTAGCCATGCCCACGGTCCTTTCCACCTAGAGGACGGATTCCTCTTCAAGGGAAACCGACTTTGCGTTCCTAAATGTGGGTTTAGAGAGCTTTTGATTCAAGAACTCCATGGGGGAGCTCTAGCCGGCCATTTTGGAATTGAGAAGACTTGTTCTATGCTTAAGGAGCATTACTTTTGGCCCAAGATGTCAAGAGATGTGGAGCACTTCATTAAAAGGTGCTCTACTTGCCAACTTGCCAAGGATCACATACGGCGTCAAGGTCTTTACACCCCCTTGCCGGTTCCTCAAGGGCCTTGGGAAGATGTTAGCTTGGACTTCATCACGGGGTTACCAAGAACTCAAAGGCACAAGGACTCTATCATGGTAGTGGTTGATAGATTCTCCAAGATGGCCCACTTTGTAGCATGTCACACCACCTTTGATGCTTCACAAGTGGCCAATCTTTATTTCAAAGAGATTGTGCGGTTGCATGGAATACCAAGGAGTATGGTGTCCGATCGTGACCCTAAGTTCTTGAGTCATTTTTGGCTCACATTATGGAGGAAGCTTGGTACTAGTCTCAAATTCAGCACCTCATGCCATCCCCAAACGGACGGCCAAACCGAGGTAACAAACCGCACTTTGGGCACATTACTTAGGGTCTTGGTAAAGAAGAACATTAAGAGTTGGGATGAACTCCTTTGTCATGCGGAGTTTGCATTCAACCGAGCCCCAAGCAAGGCCACGGGCCTCTCACCCTTCCAAGTTGTGTATGGTGATGTATATGTGGGTGGCAAGTGAACCAAATCAAACTCCAACTCAAAATAAGCCAAATTGGGAAGAGAAATGAAAGATGGATGAGATGGATGAAGAATTTCACTACACAAGAAAAAGGAATAGAACAAGATCTTGTAATGGAGATAATCCTTCACGGAGCCACTCAATGACTTGACCTTGGGCTAATTCTCTTGTCTTAACCAAGGAATCACTCCAATTGGAAAAGATAGAGAACCTAGAACACCACTTGAATTAGCCAAATTCAAGATATAGAACTATGAATTTTTGAGACACAAATGAGAATCACTCTCAAAGGTGCTTGTATTACTTTGGAAATCTCTTACAATGCTGAATGATTAGCTTCACATGCCCCTCCCCTTTTATAGACTTAGCAAAAGACAATCAAAAGACTCAAATAACTCCTAACAATTAAAAACTAGCTAATGAAAAGTCTAAGAAAAATGAAAAGACACATCATAAAAGGGGGTGGGGGAGGTTATAAGGAATATTCTAGGATTTTTGCAGCTGATTACATCAATCTAGAAGCATCTAAAACATGCACAATATCAACCACACAAATATATGTAACCTAAGACTCTTCATATTCCCAGCATTAATCCTTGCAACTGCCTCAACTTCAACAGAGCATAACTTCCAGAATACTCGGCCAAATCACGCGTTCTTGGCTTGTTAGAAAGCCCTGGAAGTCTATTTTCCAGAATGGGCTCATTTGCTCAATTTGGATAAGCGGTTTGAAAGTTATGGCCCAAACAATGCACCTATCTCAGACTGGACTGGAGCAGCACAACGTATCTTTGAGTGATATTTTGCCCAATCAAATGATGTCCAAATTAAATAAAATTGGGCTTATTTTAAAGCTGACATCTTAAGCTTCAAAAGCACATGGGCCCTCAAGTTTTGGGTCCACTTGAGCTTGTCAAAAAGTGGTCACAAAAATCGGGTTCCGCAGGGATGAATTCGGCACCAAATTTCTAGCAAAGTTTAACCTCTTTTTGACCTCTCCATAGTGTCGCGAGTCTTTGAACTCACTTAAGACGACCAAATAGGCACATTTCCATGCATGATCTTCTTTGACCCTTTTCTTCTTTGAAATTGGAGTTGAATAAAAATGATGCATATGGAAATATGCATCATACTCCCCGGGTTGTTTTGAGTTTGTCCTCAAACTCAAAGGATTGGCAAGCTTCTCATGAAGGGAGGCATGCTTATGAAATGGGGGCTCTTGTAGGAAGTGGCCAAAGGGCATCATTTGTAGGGTGGCATAGAGGAGGGGGATGAGAAAGACATCCAAGTGAGGACTGTCTTTGGGTTTGGGAGATGGAATAAGGTCAAAAGGTAGCACTTGAAAAGCAATATGCACAGAGGTTTGATAAAAGTGGGTGTGGGAAGGGTGAAAACTAAGGTGAGATTCGGTTGGGGAAAGAGAGGTGAGTAATAGATCATTTTGTGAGGCTTTACGTGGTTTGAGGATTTGGGAAGGTTGAATGGGGGTTAATGTGATTTTGTGGGGAAAGGATAGGATATGGTCTTGCTCCTTTGGATTGAAATGAATATTTGCCTGCTCTTCTTCAATTTCGTTTGGCTTTTGAGAAACCTTCTCTAAGTGAAGTATTTCTTCTTTTTCAACCTTGAGTTCAATTTCTTCTTCAAGGCTTTCCTCCTGATCGTTCTCCCCCTTTTCTTCCTCCATGGCTACTTCCCATTCGGCGATGGTGATGAATTCCTTGTTGGGGCAGCCCGTAGGTGTATGACTAAAGCCTTGACACTTAGAACACCTCCTAAGGTTCAAAGGGTCGGGGTTAGGTCGATCTGCAAGGGCTTGGCTTGTTTGTGGAGTTTGCTTCTTTTGTGGAGTGGAAAGGGCTAAAAATGTGGGTTGAGGGGATGGAATTGAGCTTCCCTTGTTGAAAGAGAGGTTTTTAGAAGAGGAATCAAAGTTGTTTACCTCAAAGGAAAGTAAAGGATGTTTGTGTAAGTAAGAGGTTGGAGCAAAAGTATCGATTAATTTTCCTCTCAACTTGTCCCACGTTTTGATCTTACTTTTTCCTCTCTTCTTCCTCTTATACTTGTACTTTTCCCACCAATCAAGCGCATGGCCTCAGAGCTTCTCGATAACCACCTTAAACTTCTCTTGCTCGTCAATATTGTAGCGAGTGAAAACTTGATCCACTTTGGAAATCCAGTAAGGGAAATCTTCTTTTTGGCCACGAAACTTTGGAGTTTCAAGGATGACCATCTCCTTTTCAATCAAAGCTATCTCTTTTCTAACGTTCTCAATTCTAACGTTCTCAAAAGAAATCATGATGGATGAATGCTTAAGGGTTCTTTGTGGATTATGTATTTAGGCTAGAAAAAAGGCTGTTTTGGAGAAGAGGAGGGAGGGCACGGTCGTGCAATGGGGCACTGGGGAACCGTGCTATGCTTCGACTTGAGGAAATGCAGAAAAGTAAAGTGGCACGGTCGTGCTGGGTGGCACGGGGGCACCGTGCTCCGTCTCGACTTGAAGATTCCTGGAAAAAGAATATGGCACGGTCGTGTGTTGTGGCACGGGGGCACCGTGCTGCTTCTCTGGTCTTCAAGACTTCGGATTGCCGGTTTGTGCCTCTTTTTTTTTTTTTTGTATTTGGCTTTTTGGGATGTGTTTGGGTATGATGTGGGTCACTTAAAAGCCTTGGCTCTGATACCAATTGATGTATATGTGGGTGGCAAGTGAACCAAATCAAACTCCAACTCAAAATAAGCCAAATTGGGAAGAGAAATGAAAGATGGATGAGATGGATGTAGAATTTCACTACACAAGAAAAAGGAATAGAACAAGATCTTGTAATTGAGATAATCCTTCACGGAGCCACTCAATGACTTGACCTTGGGCTAATTCTCTTGTCTTAACCAAGGAATCACTCCAATTGAAAAAGGAAGAGAACCTAGAACACCACTTGAATTTGCCACAATTCAAGATATAGAACTAGGAATTTTTGGGACACAAATGAGAATCACTCTCAAAGGTGCTTGAATTACTCTTGAAAATGCCTTAGAAATCTCTTACAATGCTGAATGATTAGCTTCACATGCCCCTCCCCTTTTATAGACTCAGCAAAAGACAATCAAAAGACTCAAATAACTCCTAACAATTAAAACTAGCTAAGGAAAAGTCTAAGAAAAATGAAAAGACACATCATAAAAGGGGGTGGGGGAGGTTACAAGGAATATTCTAGGATTTTTGCAGCTGATTACATCAATCTAGAAGCATCTAAAACGTTCACAATATCAGCCACACAAGTATATGTAACCGAAGACTCTTCATATTCCCAGCATTAATCCTTGCAACTGCCTCAACTTCAACAGAGCATAACTTCCAGAATACTCGGCCCAATCACGCGTTCTTGGGCTTGTTAGAAAGCCCTGGAAGTCTATTTTCCAGAATGGGCTCATTTGCTCAATTTGGATAAGCGGTTTGAAAGTTATGGACCAAACAATGCACCTATCTCAGACTGGACTGGATCAGCACAACGTATCTTTGAGTGATATTTTGCCCAATCAAATGATGTCCAAATTAAATAAAATTGGGCTTATTTTAAAGCTGACATCTTAAGCTTCAAACGCACATGGGCCCTCAAGTTGTGGGTCCACTTGAGCTTGTCCAAAAATGGTCACAAAAATCGGGTTCCGCAGGGATGAATTCGGCACCAAATTTCTAGCAAAGTTTAACCTCTTTTTGACCTCTCCATAGTGTCACGAGTCTTTGAACTCACTTAAGAAGACCAAATAGGCACATTTCCATGCATGATCTTCTTTGACCCTTTTCTTCTTTGAAATTGGAGTTGAATAAAAATGATGCATATGGAAATATGCATCAGTACTAGTCTCAAATTCAGCACCTCATGCCATCCCCAAACGGACGGCCAAACCGAGGTAACAAACCGCACTTTGGGCACATTACTTAGGGTCTTGGTAAAGAAGAACATTAAGAGTTGGGATGAACTCCTTTGTTATGCGGAGTTTGCATTCAACCGAGCCCCAAGCAAGGCCACGGGCCTCTCACCCTTCCAAGTTGTGTATGGCAACAACCCACGGACTCCCATTGATCTTGTTCCCATTCCTAATCCCACTAAATTTAGTTGGGAAGCCGAAAAGAGAGCAAAGGAGGGCCAAGAGCTTCATGCTAAGGTGAGAGAAAGAATTGAAAAGTTCAATGAGCAAGCTAAGTTCTATGCCAACACGAAGAGGAGGGAAGCTCATTTCCAGCCCGGGGAATTGTATGGGTCCATTTAAGGAAAGAAAGATTCCCAAGCAAGCGGAAATCCAAGCTATTACCAAGATCGGATGGGCCATTTGAAGTCCTTGAGAAGATTGGCCCAAATGCATACAAGATAGCCCTTCCCGGAGACTATGGGGTGTCCGCCACTTTCAACGTGGCTGATTTAAGCCCATACTATGATGAAGAAGAAGAGTTGCCGAGTTTGAGGTCAAACTCCATTCAAGCTGGGGGGAATGATGGGGACCATCATGACCAAACTCCAAATGCACAACCAGCAACTCCACACACCCCCTCAAGCCCCAAAGAAGTCAAGAATATCCATGCCTTGGTCAAAGAAGTCATAGAGCACTCGGACAGTACATGGGCAGATTCAACCGGAAATTGGCCCGGGTTTGTGCATCTTCTGGGACTTGAAGGTGAGGGGATGAATGACTGCCTTGCCCCCTCTCTTTAAGTTTAAGATGTTAGGAATCCAATAAAACAAGTTGCAAAGGATTTGGAGGTCGTTTGGTTAGGCAATCAGCAAGATCTTTTCAAGTGCGCAGGCTGGGCGCCAAAACAGCAGCATCCGAATTAAGGAGAAAGTTGGACCACCAACTTAACTCCACTCTTTCTGAAATTTTGCAGCATGAAAGGGGACTTAAATATTTATCAAGTCAAGGATTCAAATCCCATCCAAAGCACCCCCTTGTGTTGGTATTATCCAGCCAAAAGGACAAGGAAAACACCCTTTTAACCGGTTTGTCTCTAGCCGGTACAAGGGGCTGATTTCCCTTGGTTTTTTGCTTGCTCACTTGCCTAATGACTCACCTTTGCTGCATTTTAGGACCATTGTAAGCTTGACACATCATTTAGGAGGCATTATGGCCCTAATGAAGTAGCTTAAGCTAGGTAGTGAGGTGTTTAGCTAGCATTGGTTGATTTGATGTGTAACTCTTCCCCAAATGTACCTAGCTATTGATTTTGCTGCTTAGAAGGGGGGGGGGTTCGGCCATACTTGCATAAAAACCAGATGGGGCTCTCACTTGTAAGCACTTTTGAATGAATGAAGTTGTGAGTTTTCAAACTCTCTCAAAAAACAAAGTCCTGGTGTTATATCTTGAGCTTGGCAACTCAAGTGGGTCTCTAGGTCTCTTTCTCTCAACTAGAAGGTGATTAAATTCTGTAACTAGTTGATACAAAGAGATTGCCTAAGTGTTCTCCAAGGGTGGCTCCTCAGATTATCCCTTGCAAGGTCACTTGATTATCCAAACTCTTATTTTCCTTTCCATTGTTGTGTTCCTTCTTCTTGTTTTCAAGCATTTCACTTTGTGGCAAGTGTGAGTTGGTTCTTCTCCTTACAACCTTCCATCACCCTTGTTACCATTCAAAGCCCTTCTAAGCACAAGCAACTCTCCTTCATCCGCTTCCACCATACATTCCTCCTCAATCTCCATTAAATGAACCTCCTTGTCACTCCCTTCTTCCTTTAACTCGACTTCTTCAAGCTCTTGGCACTCCACCAATGATGTAGATGTGGGCGGTAAGTGAACCAAATCAACTCAAACTCAAACTAAACAAGAATCAACCAAAGAAAAGTGAATATGGTGGAAGATAGTTTTAGATGGTTTGAAGAATAATAACAAAAAGAACAAGGATAAACAAGACCTTGTAATTAAGATAATCCTTCACGGAGCCACTCAATGACTTGATCTTGGCCTAATTCTCTTGTCTTAACCAAGGAATCACTCCAATTGGAAAAGGAAGAGAACCTAGAACACCACTTGAATTTGCCACAATTCAAGATATAGAACTAGGAATTTAGTTGCACTTTTGAGAAACACACTCAAAGTACTTGTATTACTTTGGAAATTTCTTACAATGCTGAATGATTAGCTTCACATGCCCCTCCCCTTTTATAGACTCAGCAAAAGACAATCAAAGGACTCAAATAACTCCTAACAATTAAAACTAGCTAATGAAAAGTCTAAGAAAAATGAAAAGACTCAGCATAAAAGGGGTGGGGGAGGTTACAAGGAATATTCTAGGATTTTTGCAGCTGATTACATCAATCTAGAAGCATCGAAAACGTGCACAATATCAGCCACACAAGTATATGTAACCGAAGACTCTTCATATTCCCAGCATTAATCCTTGCAACTGCCTCAACTTCAACAGAGCATAACTTCCAGAATACTCGGCCAAATCATGCGTTCTTGGGCTTGTTAGAAAGCCCTGGAAGTCTATTTTCCAGAATGGGCTCATTTGATCAATTTGGATAAGCGGTTTGAAAGTTATGGCCCAAACAATGCACCTATCTCAGACTGGACTGGATCAGCACAACGTATCTTTGAGTGATATTTGCCCAATCAAATGATGTCCAAATTAAACAAACTTGGGCTTATTTGAAAGCTGAAATCTTAAACTTCAAAACCATGTGGAGCCTCAAGTTGTGGGTCCACGTTAGGTAGGCCAAAAGTGCACACAAAAATCGGGAAATTTCTGGATGAAGGCGGCACTACCTCTTTCGGGCATGAACGCCAATTTCCGGCAAAGTTTGGCAACTTCCTTGACCTCTTGAAGCTTGAGTGAATCCTCCTTGAGCTGAGCTTGATGGTCCTTGGGCTTCTCACGATGGTCTCCATCATTCCCCCCGGGTAAGTGAAAGTTTGTCCTCAAACTAGGAAGGGGCTCATCATCGAAATAGGGGCTAAGATCGGAGACATTGAAGGTAGCCGAAACTCCATAATCTCCAGGTAGATCAACCTTGTATGCATTGGGCCCAACATTCTCAAGGATTTCAAATGGACCATCGGAACGCGGCATCAACTTAGATTTTCTCTTTGAAGGGAAACGCTCCTTCCTCATGTGAATCCATACCAAATCTCCTGGTTGAAAATGTACCTCCTTGCGATGCTTGTTGGCGCTTTGCATGGCTCTTTCATTAGCCTTGGCAATGTTATCTCGAACTCTTGCATGAAGATCGTGGATCTCCTTGGCTCTTTTTCAGCTTCCCAACTAAATGTTATGGGAGTTGGAATGGGAACAAGATCCAAGGGACTCTTGGGATTGTAGCCATAAACAACTTGAAATGGAGAGAGTTGGGTGGACTTGCTAGGCACTCGATTGAATGCAAACTCGGCATGTGGGAGCAACTCATCCCAATTCTTCAAATGCTTCTTCACTAGGACTCTAAGTAAGGTACCCAAAGTCCTATTGGTGACTTCAGTTTGTCCATCAGTTTGGGGATGAAAAGTAGTGCTAAACTTGAGTTGAGTACCCAATTTGCGCCATAGAGTTAGCCAAAAATGACTAAGAAACTTGGAGTCACGATCGGATACCATGCTCTTTAGAATGCCATGTAGTCTCACAATCTCCTTGAAGTAAAGATTAGCCACTTGAGTAGCATCATTAGTGGTGTGGCAAGGGATGAAATGCGCCATCTTAGAGAATCGATCCACAACCACCATAATGGAGTCTTTGTTCCTTTGGGTTCTAGGCAAACCCGTGATAAAATCCAGGCTAATATCTTCCCAAGGGGCTTGAGGAATGGGGAGTGGAGAATACAATCCTTGGGGCAAAGAATGGCTCTTAGCCATTTGAAAAGTAGAACATCTTTTGATGAAATGCTCTACATCTCTTGACATCTTAGGCCAATAGTAGTGTTCCTTCAACATTGATCTAGTCTTCTCAACACCAAAATGGCCAGCTAGGGCTCCTCCATGCAGCTCTTGGATAAGTAGTTCACGAAATCCACATTGAGGTATACAAAGGCGTGAACCTTTGAATAGGAACCCATATTCTAAGTGGAACAACCCATGGGGGTGTTTAAGACACTTCTCAAAAATGTCCTTGAAATCATCATCTTTTGGGTACAAATCTTTAACAACTTCAAACCCAAGTACTTTAGTACTCAAAGTGGAGAGTAATAAGTACTTTCTTGACAATGCATCAGCTCCTTTGTTGAGAGTACCCGCCTTATGTTGGATAGTGAAGTGGAAGGACTGAAGATACTCTACCCATTTAGCATGTCTAGGGTTGAGCTTGTGTTGTCCTTGGATGTATTTGAGAGCTTCATGGTCGGAATGAAGGATGAACTCACCTCCAACTAAGTAATGACGACAATGCTCCAATGCTCTAATGATTGCATAAAACTCCTTGTCATAGGTGGAGTACTTCTTCTTGGCATCGTTGAGCTTCTCACTAAAAAAGGCAATGGGTCTCTTCTCTTGAGATAGGACAGCTCCAATTCCTACCCCGGATGCATCACACTTTACTTCAAAGACTTTGGTAAAGTCGGGCAAGGCTAGAACGGGGGAACTAGTGAGCTTCTTCTTGATCTCTTCAAAGGCTTGTTGTGCTTGCTCGTTCCATGAAAACTCTTTGCCTTTAATTACCTCAGTCATAGGAGCCATAATGGTGCTGAAATTTCTAATGAACCTCCGGTAAAATGAGGCTAGGCCATGAAAACTCCTTACTTGAGTGACGGATGTAGGAGATGGCCACTCTTGAATAGCCTTGATCTTGCTTTCATCAACTTGGAGGCCTTGGGCGGAAACAATGAAACCAAAGAATACCACTTGAGGAGTGAAGAAAAAGCATTTCTCCATATTGCCATAAAGTTGTTCTTGTGAAAGAATCTCCAAAACTTGTTGCAAATGCTTAGCATGCTCCTCCTCGGTCTTGCTATAGACCAAGATATCATCAAAGTAAACAACAACACAAGTTCCAATGAGGGGCTTGAGAACTTGGTTCATGAGTCTCATAAAAGTGCTCGGGCATTAGTAAGCCCGAATGGCATTACAAGCCACTCATATAAACCTCCTTTAGTCTTAAAGGCGGTTTTCCATTCATCACCTTCAAAAATGCGAATCTAGTAATAGCCACTTCTAAGATCAATCTTAGAAAAGATAGCAGCTCCGTGTAATTCATCCAATAGATCTTTCAATCGGGGAATAGGATACCGGTACTTGATAGTGATCTTGTTTATTGCCCGGCTATCAACACACATACACATGCTACCATCCTTCTTAGGAACAAGGAGGGCGGGCACGGCACATGGGCTTAGACTTTCCCGAATTAAACACTTGGACAAGAGATCATCCACTTGTCTTTGGATTTCTTGTGTTTCGCTTGGAGACATCCGGTATGCTGGCTTGTTTGGAAGTACGGATCCGGGAACGAGGTCTATCTTGTGTTGGATAGATCTTGGAGGGGGGAGGCCATGTGGAATTTCTTGTGGAAAAACATGGTGATAGGCTTGTAGGAGAGGGGGGAGTAGTGGATGTGAGGGAGGTGGTGGCTTAGACTCTTCTTGTAAAAGTATCAAGTCTTTAAAAGACTCATACTCATGGTGCTCAGATTTGAGAAGAGTAGTAAAGAAGACTTCCAAATGAGGATTGTCTTTTGGCTTAGAGGGGGAAGGACTTTTGAGTGGGGTAAGAGTGATTTTCTTACGGTCCTTGAGAAAAGAGTAAGTGTTCATCCGGCCATCATGGATGACACTTCTATCAAAAAGCCATGGTCTACCTAATAATATATGGCAAGCATCCATGGGGACTATATCACACCAAATCTCATCTTTATAGTTTTTCCCAATTGAAAAAGAAACAAGACAACGGTGAGTAATTTGCAAACCTTTGCCTTGATTCAACCATTGTATGGTGTAGGGATTTGGACGAGGAGAGACTTGCGGCTTGAGCTTGTCCACCATAGTCTTTGAGGCAACGTTAGCACAACTACCTCCATCAATGATGAGGGAACAAACCTTGTCTCCTACGGTACACCTGGTGTGAAAAATGGCTTCTCTTTGCTCCCAGTCCTTTTGGGTGGGACCAATTCATCAAGGCGACGGATAAAGACTTCTCATCGGGCTCTTCAACTTTTCAAGTTCTTCTCATAGTGCTTCCTTTTCTTCGTCATAGGATGTCAATCCTGATCTGGTACTCCGTAGGGAAACGATTCTTGTTTGGACAGCGATGACATAGCCCGTCCTACTTGCCGCACACGAACAGAACCAGACTAGATCAATTTACGACTTTTTGTGCTGTGTGGAGGGTTTGGACGTGGTCGGGCCACAACCTATAGGCTGTTTGGTTTGTGGTGGTGGGGGATTTTGTGGACGAGGAGGGTAGTATGGAAGCCTTTGTGTGGGGTAAGGACGAGAGAGAGGCTTGGAAAGGATACTCTTTCCCTTTGATTTCTTTTGTTGTTCTACCTTGTAGGCTAGAGAACTCAAGTCATCAAGGGATGAATATGGGTGCAATTTAACAATATGAGCAATAGACTCATCAAGTCCGGTTAAGTATCTTACCAAGGTTTGAGAGTCATCTTCTTTCAAGTTGCATTTGAGTAGGAGTTGTTCAAACTCCCGAGTGTACTCCTCTACACTTTTTGATCCTTGCTTGAGGCGGTGGAGTTTTAGATAATTATCTTGCACATAGTGTGAGGGAAGAAACTTGGCCTTGAGTTTTTCTTTCATTTTGGCCACGTTCTAATTTTCCCTTTCCCATTTCTTGCTCTTTTCGCTCCAAGGTTAGCCCACCAGATTGAAGCATATTTGCGGAGTTTAAGGGCTACGAGTTTTACCTTCTTGTCCTCCGGGATGTCTTCATATTCAAAGATCCTCTCAATGGTGTGCAACCAATCGAGAAATAAGTCCGGGTCAAGTTGGCTTTCAAATTCGGGGATGTCAATTCGGACACCACCAATATTGCTTCCTTGCCTTCGTCTCCTTGGGGCTTCTTCGTCACTAGAATTGGCTCGGGATTGAAGGACTTCTTCTTCCGATTCGACCACCGGTTCATGAGGATGAGAGGGAGTTGGGCTATGAACCCACCTTCGTTTTTCCTCCAAAAGTTGCCCAAGTTGAGTTCGAAGATAAGTGACTTGAGCTTCTAACTCTTCCACACGTGCTTGGTCGCTTCTTTTGGACTTTGTAGACATGTTGGAGATGCTTTGAAGGAAGAATATGCAGCAGGGAAAGTGGCACGGTCGTGCAAGGGGGCACGGGCAGGTCGTGCTATGCTTCGACTTGAGGAAATGCAGAAAAGTAGGGTGGCACGGTCGTGCTGGTAGGCACGGGGGCACCGTGCTGCGTCTCGACTTGAAGATTTTTGGAAAATGAATATGGCACGGTCGTGTGGTATGGCACGGGGGCACCGTGCGAAATTTCTGGCCTGTGGACACTGGATGTTCACGGTTTTTTTTTTTTTTTTAATAATGTATTTGGGTGTGATGTGGGTCACTTTAAAACCCTTACTCTGATACCAATTGATTTATATGTGGGTGGTAAGTGAACCAAATCAAACTCAAATAAACCCAAATAAGAATTGAACCAAAGTAAAGAGAAAATGGAAGGTTGATTGAGGTGGAATGAAAATAATAGCAAAAACAGAACAAAGGATAAACAAGACCTTGCACTTGAGATAATCCTTCGCGGAGCCACTCAAGGACTTGATCTTGGGCAAATCCTCTCGTCTTCACCAAGAAATCACTCCAATTGGAAAAGAAAAGAGAACCTAGAACACCACTTAAACTTGCCAAAATTCAAGATATAGAACTAGGGATTTGGAATACTTTTGAGAATCACACTCAAAGGTAATTGTATTTCACTTGGGAAAGCTTATAACTCTAAATTGAGAAACACTTCACACCCCCACTATATATAGGCAACAACAAGACAAGCAAAAGACACAAACTCCTAGCAATTTAAAGCTAGAAAATTGAAAAGGCTTAGGAAAAATAAAAAGACACAACTTAAAGGAATGGGGGAGGTTACAATGAACATTCTAGACTTCCTATCAGCTGAAGAAATCCATCCAAGTCGTGCAGGATGTCAGCAAGGTGATGTCATGTAACCTATGTCTGTTCACTTGCCCAGCATTAACTCCATGCAGTAGCCTTCGCTTCAACTGAGCATTTCTCTCAGCTCACACGTCCAAATAAGGTGATTTTGGGCTTGTTGGAAAGCCCTAGAAATCTATTTTTCCGAATGGGCTCATTTGCTCAATTTGGATAAGTAGATAAAACGTTATGGCCTGAATATTACACCTGTATCAGAACTGGACTGGAACAGGACATGTCTTCTTTGAGTAATATTTAGCCCAACCAAACGACGTCCAAATTAAACATAATTGGGCTTGTTTGAAAGCTGAGATCTTAAACTTCAAAACCATGTGGAGCCTCAAGTTTTGGGACCACTTTAGTTAGGCCAAAAGTGCACACAAAAAATCGGGAAATTTCGGGATGAAGGCGGCAGTACCTCTTCGGGCATGAACGCCAATTTCCGGCAAAGTTTTGCAACTTCTTTGACTTCTTGAAGCTTGAGTGAGTCCTCCTTGGGCTGAGCTTGATGGTCCTTGGGCTTCTCATGATGGTCTCCATCACACACTTTCAGTTTCACTTTTAGTTTGGGTGTAAACACATTCTGTGAGTATGAATTCGACAAGCATGACCTTGGAAGAGAGGTTTGAAGCTTTGATGAAGCAGAATGAGTTTTTGTCAAGAAAGATTCAAGAGGATTCTCAAAAGAATTAAGAGACTCAAGCACAAAATGAGTACTTGAGGAAGCAATTGGGTTCAGTTTTAAAGCAAAAGCAAAAACTAAATGAAGATACCTTTCAATCTGAACCAAGAATGCATGAACAAGTCTTTAGTCATGAGGTTGACTCATCACGTGCAGAAGAACCAACCAGAATGGCTAGAATGAAGGCACGGACTCAAGCTAATTGCGATGATTTTGGAGTGGAAGTTCCTGAATTTGAAGGTAAGCTTGATCCTGAAGTTTTTTTGAATGGTTACATACTATTGAGAGGGTTTTTGAGTATAAAGATGTTTCTGAGGATAAGAAGGTTAAATTAGTGGCCTTAAGACTCAGAAAGTATGCATCTTTGTGGTGGACCAATTTGTGTGCAAAATGGGTAAGGGAAAGAAAGGCAACTTGGGGTAAAATGAAGTATAAGCTTAAGGCTCGTTTTCTTCCACCAACTTATGTACAAGATTGCTATTCTCAACTTCATAACCTTAGTCAAGGTAATATGAGTGTTAAAGAATATACACGTGAGTTTGCGAAGCTCTTAATCAAGTGTCATATTCAAGAGCCCGAAAAACAAACCATAGTTAGATACTTGGGAGGACCCGATCCTAGGCACTCCAATGTGGTTGAATTACAAGCATACACGTCCTTTGATGATGTTTGTGTATTGGCACATAAGGTGGAACAGCAAAAGAAGGCAAGGTAGCCCTTTAAAGCTCAAAACACATGGGCTTTAACCCGGAACCAACCTTTTAACAAGGGGAGTTCCAATCCTATTCCTAAGCCACAAAATTCATCCCGTTGCTTTCCACAAAGAACCCCAGCACCACAAAGAACCCAACCACCTCAAAATAGGCCTAACCCCAATCCAATGAGCAATAAAAGGTGTTTCAAATGTCAAGGGCTTGGGCATATAGCCTCAGACTGTCCAAACCGTAAAGTGGTTACTCTAGCTAAATGGGCAGCCATGAAGGAGAGCTTTGAGGAGGAGGAAAATGAAGTTGAAAGTGAACCAGAACTTAAGGAAACTCAAGAAGAAGTCGTGGAAGAGGCTAATGAAGGAGAACTCTTAGTTTTGAGAAGAGTTCTAAGCAACCAAAGAGGAGTTAAAAGATAAACAAAGAGAGAACATATTCCATACTCGTTGTACTATCCAAGGGAAAGCGTGCTCTTTGATCATTGATGGAGGGAGCTGTGCAAACGTGTTTTCTCAAAGCCTGATTGAGAAACTAGGGCAGTAAACAATGACTCATCCACATCCATACAACATCCACTGGTTGAATGAAAAGCAAGGGAATTCAGGTGAACTCTTGGTGCTTGATTTCTTCTTCCATTGGAAAGAACTATCAAGATGAGTTATGGTGTGATGTTATACCTATGGATGCATGTCATATGCTGTTAGGAAGACCATGGTTGTATGACCATAAGGTGATGGAGACCTACCTAGCCAAGACCTAGCTCCATATGAGACAAGTCCAAGTCGGCCAAGAACAAGGTCCCAAACCAAGAAGATGGCTCACCTTTGGCAAGAAGCTGAGACTAGCACAACCGGCCTGCACAAGCCCGGTTTTGTGCATCTGATTTCTTAAGCCATTTCATAGATTAAGGCCAATATTTTTGCATTTTTGGAATCCTCAGGAAGTTAACTTTCAAGTCCAAGCATTGAATTCAAGTCATGCTACAAGAGGATGAAAGATCAATGGCGTTTTTCCTAACCGGCCAGAATTAGTCCAATTCTGTACGGTTAAAAGTTTGCATGCGATTACCTTACTTAATCCATGTTTAGCCTTGATTTCTTAAATGAGGGGGTTTATTTACACCTTAAACTTTCCCCCCCACGTTTAAAACCCAAGCCATATCCTTTTTTGCTTTGGGTAAACTTGGCCTGAAAACCGAGTGTAAAACTGCCCATTGCACACGGTTTGGAGGCACGGCTGAGCAAACCTTTTCCGGTGGGGTTCCTTGCTATCAACTGAGTTGGCACACCTCCCAAGGCTGGGCACACACCTCAAGGCAATCATCATCAGCTGCAACATTGGAAAGAACGGCCAATGAGAAGGAAGAGACAAGGAAAGATGTCCCTTGAACACCATTGGTCAGCCGCAAAGGGGATTGCCACTTTTCGGCTACTCACATGGCCACTTGCTGCCTTTGAATGCTGATTAAGCTTAGGGACTAGTTGATTATGTTGTAATGATCATTTGCCTTGTTTTCCTTGAAGGTTTAAGTGTGTTTTGATTAGTCTTAAGCATGCTTGAAGCCATTTAGCTCTAATCGTGGCAATTAGAGCTAGTTAATACCTTTCCCTCCTAGGAAGGAAAAGAGAGGTGCTTGCTAGCTTGATCATTTTGCTGCTTATGTAAGGCCTTTCACGGCCAAAGGAAAGAGACAC
>JAKOGI010003672.1:0-45753 GCA_029747015.1 Carnegiea gigantea | reverse complement strand
AATGTAATTGAATGTAATAATCCAAAATACTAGTATAAATTAGAACAACGTGACCTCATTCAACGACTCCATAATGATCAAAAGGAATTGCAAGTAATAAATAAACAACTAGAAGAATTAACCATTAGCCTACGTAATCATATAGCCTCAGTAGATTTTAAAGACTTTTATACAAAATGGTTACATGAGTATCATCAATTAGCTTGCCAGCATCATGATTTAGAAAAAACCATAGACTATTGGCAAATCAATCTTAGAATGCTCAATACCTGCATAGGCCAATATCAAATCATCTAGCCTACACCCATTTAATGCGGAGTAAAATATTTCCAAAACTATTTTTTTTCAAAAGGTTTTTGAACAAAATAAGTTTTCAACACCTTAACAAAGCATTTCCTCTATTCTAACAACCATCATTTATTTTCAGCCATCAACACTTCAAACATCTTAGTCCTTTACCATGAACACTCAAACCCATCTTCCCTATGCAGTCCCTGACCCAACTCAAGCCTCAATTCAACATCCTTCATCGTCCACACAAATATTTTCTTCTGAACTGCCAAAACCTTTTCATACCTATCTCACCATGGACAATAACGACAAAGGCAAAAACCAAATCAATGACTCCAATTCCATTCAATTACCAAATTTTCCACATGAAGCACTTCTATTCTATCTGCGTGACCATGAACTCTACTATACATCGTTCTATGGACCACGCTACAATGAAAGTGCTATCTTTATTGATTATCAAGACTGGTTTAATTCCTCTGAAATATCATTTTACAGTTATCTCAAACTCATTAAAGCTTATCAAACGCTTGTTCAAGATGTCAACGATCATCCAGTTCTCATTGTTATGCCTACTGGATATATTAATTATTTCAAATGGTTCCACAAACACCTTGAATATTGAACAGCTTTTGAACCTCATATTTTCAAATTTGTTACGAAAATGTTCCCTGATGTTCATATTTGTCCAGTTGATCAAAGTCATACTCAAGTCCTCATACCATCCATTCCAAATCGATGCTTCCTGTCTTATTCATACACCATATGGTCTACGGTGCAAATATCTATAAGATGGTTATTTCCATTTTCGCTACTAATTACTCCCTAATCAATTCATCCTTGGTCACATGGGATAATCCTTATGCACAAGATCCTTATGACTATTGAGTAGATTTTCTACTCCTCGTTATTATTCAAAAAGGAAAAAGAAAAAAGACAATTATCAAAACAAAATTAAGAAAAGAGCCCGCAAAGGTCACGGCCTTTGGCAAAAGTAAGGGCCATTATTTCTTTACGTAGTTTTTGTTTTGCAGAATTCCGTTCAATTCCATACACGCATTCAAGCCATCCACTTTGCCAAGTTCAATGTAGAAAAATCAAAGATCAATTCAATTACACACGGCATCCAAAAAGGACTAATAATTAATGATGCAATTCAATGTCCACATTGCTTTTCCAAAGAAACCAAGTCCAAAATGATGTCTAGCAATTACTAAGGCAATTCAACGTGTCACCACTCAATTCAATCATGCCTTATCAAGACAATGACTCATCAAGACAAGCAATAACTCAACACGGCAAGTAATTATGCAAGGCCATGACTCATCATCATGTCAACATCAAAGGCAATGACTCATCCCGACAAACAGTTCAAGTCATCAAAGCAATTATTCAAGAATACTGTTCAAGAAGACAGCTCATCAAAATACTGTTCAAAAAGGACAATAATTCAAGAACAGTCCAAGGTCCATTATTATTCAGCACTGTTTCACTTTTGACGTAGTTTCAATCCACGATCAACACGAAGCAGCAATAATTCAAGATTGTCGGCAAAAGTTATCAACGCAAGATTCAATCTTTATCGTCCACTTGTACACATTTAATTCCTTCTTGTATTCTATAAATAGATACTCCATAGTGTTGTATTAGGCATGGTGCAATCGTGTAACTTACAAAATCAAAAATCACTACAAACCCTTCTCAACCTCCTCCCTCTCTCAAAAAACCCTGTACTCCAACCTTGTATCAAGTTTGTTAATTCAAATCAAAATAAGTTTTATTCATCTCCTTTTCTCATTTCAATTTTGTTATTTTCAAATTTGTGTTTTCGTTTCCAAATTATTTTCCTGCATCATATCAATTTGCTACTCCATTCCCCTGCATTAATCCACACTTAGGCCTTACCTATTACCCGATATCCATGATCTTAATATTCAAAATGATTTAAAGGTTCAATTTCGTGAACTTTTCAGAAATTTTGCTATTACTTACAGAGTATATTTCAAGCTACTTTCATCTCAACTTAATCCAAAATTTTTATTAAAACCTACTCTAGATGAAACCATACTACTAAAAGCTGAATCAGATAACATTACTACCTTTACTCCTAAATTATTAAAGTGGAATGAAATTACTATTCCTCAAGAATTTATAATTCAAAATACCAGGCCACCAAAAAATATTGCTCAAAAGAATATTCAACAAATCATAGAAGAGCCTGATGGTAGAGTACTAATAAGATTTAATTCAACTAAAGAACGAAGTTTATCTTTAAAATCTTTAGACAATTTAGAACTCCCTCGAACTTCATATTTAATGCCTTCTGGGCCAACTAGTTATGATTATTCAAAAGATAATCACATAGAAGATACTCAAAAGATTTATTACAAAGCTCCTATAGCTGAGCCAATAGATGAAGTTACTTCATCTGTAGGTTCCCCTACCTACTCAACTATGCAACCTCTATCATTTTCCTCAATCAATACTATTTCAACACCTTTTGCAATCAACAAGGATTACTTGCATCAAGATTTCAATTCAATAAAAAACAAAGTCAAAAGAGAATGATTCCTTTCACACTTTGATTTAAAAGCTCAAGCATTCATTAGGCAAGAATGGTATTCATTCATGGAAAGACACCAAGTCAATATTCCTTTCTTCAATTGGTGGGCTATGTTTGCCTTAGATAATAATCTTCCAGACCCATTCCAAATTAGTGAAATAAACACTAATATTAATTTTGCAAAAAAATGGACCCTCTTAAATGGTCAAACACTTACTTCTTTTACTCCTCCATTACAAGAAATCGTATTAAATACCCCTGAAGGTAATATTCCAGTCGTCCCATTCAAAATAGGTAGAAATGACCTAGAAAATAGTCAAGTAATGCTAAGTGATATTAAAAAGGTATATCATCAAAATAATTATACAAATCAAGTATTACATACCGTGTCTCAACAAGTCAATATGATCTCTACTCAAGTTGAAGCAATTGTTAAAAAACAAGAAGTTGATTCATTAACTAAAAAACTAGAAAACTTAGATATTAATGATACCAAGAAAGATAAACCAAACTTTTTAGATGAGATTGCAAAACCTTTATTCAAAATAAGATGTTCAAATGAATTAGAACTACCAGATGCTAATACTCCATTAATTTCAAAAACAGAAGAAAAATTAAAGGAAGCAGAAACTTCAACATCTAATTCCGTCAAAAGTACAGTTAATATTTTAGAAAAAGATTTATCTCAACCAGATGATGATTTCCAAAATATTAATAAAATATATAAAAAGGAAATTCCCTATTACTCCAAACAAACTCCTCCAGATCTTCACCTTGAAAGTGCAAAAACAATAATTACTGAAAACTTTGCTGGTGATTTAATATATGAATGGAATATAGACGGTCGTAGTGACCATGAAATATTCATAACCCTCCAAAGAATATTAATTGCTTATATAGCCTATTCAACTAAACATGCAACAGATTTACAAGCTTTTGATTTATTAACATCAGGATTCACTGGTATACTCAAAAATTGGCGGGAAATTATATTCAAGAAGACGAACGTACCAAAATTAGAACTCATACTAATTCTCAAGGACAACCAGACAATATAGAATCATTGATTTATACAATAGTTACTAATTTTCTTGGAGGTCCAAAAGATACTATAGCTGCAACAGATATTCTTTTAACAAATCTAAGGTGCCCAACTTTAGAAGACTATAATTGGTACAAAGATACATTTTTAACATATCTATTAAAAAGGGAAGACTGTCGTCAACCCTATTGGAAGGAAAAATTCATTTCAGGATTACCATCCTTATTTTCTCAATGAATATTCAATAAATTGAGCGAACTCTTTGGTAAAAGCCCTATTCCATTCGAACAAATTACGTTTGGTCAATTATTAAACTTTATTAAAAAGGAAGGAATTTCTTTATGCAACGAATTAAAGTTACAAGCCAGATATCCAACAGATAATGCCGCCAAGGGAAAAGAGTTAGGTTCTTTTTGTGAAACCTTTTGTCTTCCAAAGTTAGAAGCTCCATCTGTCAAAAAACGAAGAAAAACTCAAATTAATAAGAAGAAACCATATACTACAAGAAATCCAACTTACAAAAAACTAAGTCCTAAAAAGCCTACTCCAAAAGGAAAAACTGATAATACTAATATTTGTTATAAGTGTGGTAAATTAGGCCACTATGCAACAAATTGTAAAGTTAAAAAGAAACTCAATGAAATCGGTGCAGAACATCCAGACATTCAAGAAAAATTAATTACTGTATTTGAACTCAAAGATACACCTAATCAATCGGGAAATTCATCATCCTCCTCTGATTGTGAAAATAATGTTATTAATGAACTAGAAAGTGACTCAAGTGAATACTCATCAGGTAATGAGTCTTTAAGATTATGCTATAAGTGTATTAATATCATAACCACTAATAATAGTGAAAAGGAATTTTTATTAGATTTAATTGAACAAATTCAAGATATCGAATTAAGGAAAGATTATTTACAAAAACTCAAAGGTATATTAATAAAGGAAGATTCTTTAGAACCTCCTCGTAAGGTAAGTATCAATAAAATATTTGAAACACTTGAGATTCCAAATATTCTAAAGGCAGTTAATATTCAAGACTTAAAAAACGAAGTTAATATATTAAAAGAACACATTAAAAATTTACACAAAGATTTATGTTCATTACAAACAAAAGATCTTGAATTAGAAGCAAGGTTAACATTAATAGAAACTAGTTCATCTTCACCGAACATTCAATTAGAAGACACTCCTATGGATCCACAATTTGTTTCAACTATTAATCAAATAAATTTCCAAAAATGGTATATTCCTATTACTCTTAAAATTAAAGATAGTTTTGAATGCAATACGATTGCACTATTAGATAGTGGTGCAGATCAAAATTGTATTCAAGAAGGATTAATTCCCTCAATATATTATGAACGGACAAAAGAACGACTTCATATTACTAATGGTATGGCATTACAAGTTAAGTATAAATTATCTAATGCTTATATATGCAATCAAGGATATTGTTTCAAAAACTCATTCATTTTAGTACGGGATATGAGTCAAGAAGTTATTCTTGGAACTCCTTTCCTTACTCAAATTTATCCATTTAAAGTAGATCAGATAGGTGTACATACGGAAATTATGGAAACTACAATATCATTCAAATTTGTCAATTCTATTTATCAAAACGATTTACCTTTATTACAAAATGCTTCAATAACAAAGCAAATTAATGTAATTAAATGTAATAATCCAAAATACTGGTATAAATTAGAACAAGGTGACCTCATTCAACGACTCAATAATGATCAAAAGGAATTGCAAGTAATAAATAAACAACTAGAAGAATTAACCATTAGCCTACGCAATCATATAGCCTCAACAGATTTTTAAGACTTTTATACAAAATGGTTTTATGAATATCATCAATTAGCATGCCAGCGTCATGATTTAGAAAAAACCATAGACTATTGGCAAACCAATCTTAGAATACTCAATACCTGCATAGGCCAATATTAAATCATCTAGCCTACACCCATTCAATGCGGAGTAAAATATTTCCAAAACTATTTTTTTTCAAAAGGTTTTTGAACAAAATAAGTTTTCAACACCTTGACAAAGCATTTCCTCTATTCTAACAACCATCGTTTATTTTTAGCCATCAACACTTCAAACATCTCAGTCCTTTTCCATGAACACTCAAACCCATCTTCCCTATGCAGTCCCTGACCCAACTCAAGCCTCAATTCAACATCCTTCATCGTCCACTCAAATATTTTCTTCTAGACTACCAAAACCTTTTCATACCTATCTCACCATGGACAATAACGACAAAGGCAAAAACCAAATCAATGACTCCAATTCCATTCAATTACCAAATTTTCCATATGAACCACTTCTATTCTATCTGTGTGACCATGAGCTCTACTATACATCGTTCTATGGATCACGCTACAATGAAAGTGCTATCTTCATTGATTATCAAGATTGGTATAATTCCTCTGAAATATCATTTTACAGTTATCTCAAACTCATTAAAGCTTATCGAACGCTTGTTCATGATATCAACAATCATCCGGTTCTCATCGTTATGCCTACTGGGTATATTAATTATTTCAAATGGTTCCACAAACACCTTGAATATTGGAAAGCTTTTGAACCTCATATTTTCAAATTTGTTTCAAATATGTTCCCTGATGTTCATATTTGTCCAGTTGATCAAAGTCATACTCAAGTCGGATAGGTGTGCATACGGAAATTATGGAAACTACAATATCATTCAAATTTGTCAATTCTATTTATCAAAATGATTTACCTTTATTACAAAATGCTTCAATAACAAAGCAAATTAATGTAATTGAATGTAATAATCCAAAATACTGGTACAAATTAAAACAACATGACCTCCTTCAATGACTCAATAATGATCAAAAAGAATTGCAAAAAATAAATAAACAACTAGAAGACTTAACCATTAGCTTACGCAATCATATAGCCTCAATAGATTTTAAAGACTTTTATATAAAATGGTTACATGAGTATCATCAATTAGCTTGTCAGCGTCATGATTTAGAAAAAACCATAGACTATTGGCAAATCAATCTTAGAATACTCAATACCTGCATAGGCCAATATCAAATCATCTAACCTACACCCATTCAATGCGGAGTACAATATTTCCAAAACTATTTTTTTTCAAAAGGTTTTTGAGCAAAACAAGTTTTCAACACCTTGACACAGCATTTTCTCTATTCTAACAACCATCATTTATTTTCAGTCATCAATACTTCAAATATCTCAGTCCTTCACCATGAATACTCAAACCCATCTTCCCTATACAGTCCCTGATCCAACTCAATTTTAAAGTTCACAATCCAACAAAATCCCTCAAGCCTCAATTCAACATCCTTCATCGTCCACTCAACTATTTTCTTCTGAACTATCAAAACATTTTCATACATATCTTACCGTGGACAATCACGACAAAGGTAAAAACCTACTCAATGACTCTAATTCCATTCAATTACCAAACTTTCCACATGAACCACTCCTATTTTGTCTTCGTGACCATGAACTCTTTTATACATCGTTCTATGGACCACGATACAATGAAAGTGCTATCTTCATTGACTATCTAGACGGGTATAATTCCTCTGAAATATCATTTTACAGTTATCTCAAACTCATTAAAGCCTATCAAACGCTTGTTCAAGATGTCAACAATCATCCAGTTCTCATCGTTATGTCTACTGGGTATATTAATTATTTCAAATGGTTCCACAGACAGCTTGAATATTGGACCGCTTTTGAACCTCATATTTTCAAACTTGTTTCAAAAATGTTCCCTGATGTTTATATTTGTCCAGTAGATCAAAGTCATACTCAAGTCCTCATACCATTACACTATCCATTCCAAATCAATGCTTCCTATCTTATTCACCCTCCATATGGTCTACGGTACAAATATCTACAAGATGATTATTTCCATTTTCGCTACTAATTACTCTCTGAACAATTCATCCTTTGTCACATGCGAGAATCCTTGTGCACCAGATCCTTATGACTATTGAGTAGATTTTCTACTCCTCGTTATTATTCAAAAAGAAAAAGAAAAAAGACAATTACCACAACAAAATCAAGAAAAGAGCCCGCAAAGGTCACAGCCTTGGGCAAAAGTAAGGGCCATTATTTCTTTACGCAGTTTTTATTTTGCAGGATTCCATTCAATTCCATACATGCATTCAAGCCATCCACTTTGCCAAGTTCAATGCAGAAAAATCAAAGATCAATTCAATTACACACGGCATCCAAAGAGGACTAACAATTAATGATGCAATTCAATGTCCACGTTGCTTTTCCAAAGAAAGCAAGTCAAAAATGATTTCTAGCAATTACTAAGGCAATTCAACGTGTCACCACTCAATTCAATCATGCCTTATCAAGACAATGACTCATCAAGACAGGCAATGACTCAACACGACAAGTAATTATGCAAGGCCATGGCTCATCATCATGTCAACATCAAAGGCAATGACTCATCCCGACAAACAGTTCAAGTCATCAGAGCAATTATTCAAGAATACGATTCAAGAAGACAACTCATTAAAATACTGTTCAAAAAGGACAATAATTCAAGAACAGTCCAAGGTCCATTATTATTCAGCACTGTTTCACTTTTGACGTGGTTTCAATCCACGATCAACACAAAGCAGCAATAATTCAAGATTGTCGGCAAAAGTTATCAACACAAGATTCAATCTTTATCGTCCACTTGTACACATTTAATTCCTTCTTGTATTCTATAAATAGACACTCCATAGCATTGTATTCGGCATCGTGGAATTGTGCAATTTACAAAATCAAAAATCACTACGAACCCTTCTCAACGTCCTCCCTCTCTCAAAAAACCCTGTACTCCAACCTTGTATCAAGTTTGTTAATTCAAATCAAAGTAAGTTTTATTCATCGCCTTTTCTCATTTCAATTCTGTTATTTTCAAATTCGTGTTTTCGTTTCAAAATTATTTTCCTGCATCATATCAATTTGCTACTCCGCTCCCCTGCATTAATCCACACTTAGGCCTTACCTATTACCCGGCCTAGGTCGACCCTGCTCTTCCTAGTATCAGAGCCAAGTAGGTGCCCCTAGGTAGTGTCGCGCCGTTGCTAGCATTGGTCAGCTGTTGGCCTGCCCCAGTAAGTCCGTTGGTCAGCCCAGGTGAGGTGGTCCCGGTGGGGTGGTCCCAGTGGTCCCGGTAGGATGTGCATGACTCTTAACTAAGTATTCCAACGTAACTCAGATGGCCTCTTGGGTTAGAGATCGTCTTAGTTTAGGTAGTAGTAAGAACTTAAATGTGGTTAATAGAAGGGAAGTTGGTTGTCAAATTGATGTAGCTAATTGGAAAATTCCTAAACAAAAGATAGAAACGATTTATCAAATAGGTAAGTTTGATTTCAATACGGCTTTATCAATAAAAGATCATGAGGAAACTTTTAGTTTAGATGACGAATTTCAAACTATTAAACTACTTTCAAAAATTGCTATTAAAAGATGTTAAGAAAAGTATCGATACATTCATTTTGGCATGATTCAAATTGCACTCAAACCTTTGACGAGATTAGGATTAGATTGTCCTATATTTATGTAGCTAATTTGATAAATAGAATTGACAAATTTGAATGATATTGTAGTTTCCATAATTTTCGTATGCACACCTATCTGATCTACTTTAAATGGATAAATTTGAGTAAGGAAAGGAGTTCCAAGAATAACTTCTTGACTCATATCCCGTACTAAAATGAATGAATTTTTGAAACAATACCCTTGATTGCATATATAAGCATTAGATAGTTTATACTTAACTTGTAATGCCATACCATTAGTAGTATGGAGTCGTTCTTTTGTCCGTTCATAATACATTGAGAGAATTAATCCTTCTTGAATACAATTTTGATCTGCACCACTATCTAATAGTGCAATAGTATTGCATTCAAAACTATCTTTAATTTTAAGAGTAATAGGAATATACCATTTTTGAAAATTTATTTGATTGATAGTTGAAACAAATTATGGATCCGCAGGAGTGTCTTCTGATTGAATGTTCGGTGAAGAAGGACTATTTTCTATTAATGTTAACCTTGCTTCTAATTCAAGGTCTTTTGTTTGTAATGAACATAAATCTTTGTGTAAATTTTTAATGTGTTCTTTTAATATATTAACTTCGTTTTTTAATTCTTGAATATTAACTGCCTTTAGAATATTTGAAATCTCACGTGTTTCAAATATTTTATTGATACTTACCTTATGAGGAGGTTCTAAAGAATCTTCCTTTATTAATATACCTTTGATTTTTTGTAAATACTCTTTCCTTAATTCGGTATCTTGAATTTGTTCAATTAAATCTAATAAAAATTCCTTTTCACTATTATTAGTAGTTATGACATTAATACACTTATAGCATAATCTTGAAGACTCATTACCTGATAAGTATTCACTTGAGTCACTTTCTAGTTCATTAATAACATTATTTTCACAATCAGAGGAGGATGATGAATTTTCCGATTGATTAGGTGTATCTTTGAGTTCAAATAAGGTAATTAATTTTTCTTGAATGTCTGGATGTTCTGCACAGATTTTATTGAGTTTCTTTTTAACTTTACAATTTATTGCATAGTGGCCTAATTTACCACACCTATAACAAGTATTAGTATTATCAGTTTTTTCTTTTGGAGTAGGCTTTTTAGGACTTAATTTTTTGTAAGTTGGATTTCTTGTAATATAGGGTTTCTTCTTATTAATTTGAGTTTTTCTTCGTTTTTTGACAGATGGAGCTTCTAACTTTGGAAGACAAAAGGCCTCACAAGAAGAACCTAACTCTTTTCGCTTGGCGGCATTATCTGTTGAATATCTGACTTGTAATTTTAATTCGTTGCATAAAGAAATTCCTTCTTTTTTAATAAAGCTTAATAATTGACCAAACGTAATTTGTTCGAATGGAATAGGGCTTTTACCAGTGAGTTCGCTCAATTTATTGAATATTCGTTGAGAAAATAAGGATGGTAATCCTGAAATGAATTTTTCCTTCCAATAGGGTTGACGACAATCTTCCCTTTTTAATAAATATGTTAAAAATGTATCTTTGTGCCAATTGTAGTCTTCTAAAGTTGGGCACCTTAGATTTGTTAAAAGAATATCTGTTGTAGCTATAATATCTTTTGGACTTCCAAGAAAATTAGTAACTATTGTATAAATCAATGTTTCTATATTATCTAGTTGTCCTTGAGAATTAGTATGAGTTCTAATTTTGGTACGTTCGTCTTCTTGAATATAATTTTCCCATCAATTTTTGAGTATACCAGTGAATCCTGATGTTAATTAATCAAAAGCTTGTAAATCTGTTGCATGTTTAGTTGAATAGGCTATATAAGCAATTAACATTCTTTGGAGGGTTATGAATATTTCATGGTCACTACGACCATCTATATTCCATTCGTATATTGAATCACCAGCAAAGTTTTCAGTAATTATTGTTTTTGCGCTTTCAAGGTGAAGATTTGGAGGAGTTTGTTCGGAGTAATAGGGAATTTCCTTTTTATATATTTTATTAATATTTTGGAAATCATCATCTAGTTGAGATAAATCTTTTTCTAAAATATTAACTGTACTTTTGACGGAATTAGATGTTGAAGTTTCTGCTCCTTTTAATTTTTCTTCTATTTTTGAAATTAATGGAGTATTAGCATCTGGGAGTTCTAATTTATTTGAACGTCTTATTTTGAATAAAGGTTTTGCAATCTCATCTAAAAAGTTTGGTTTGTTCTTCCGGGTATCATTAATATCTAAGTTTTCTAGTTTTTCAGTTAAGGAATCAACTTCTTATTTTTTAACAATTACTTCAACTTGAGTAGAGACCATATTGACTTGTTAAGATACTGTATGTAATACTTGATTTGTATAATTATTTTGATGATATACCTTTTTAATATCACTTAGCATTACTTGACTATTTTCTGGATCATTTCTACCTATTTTGAATGGAACTACTGGAATATTACCTTCAGGGGTATTTAATACGATTTCTTGTAATAGAGGGGTAAAAGAAGTAAGTACTTGATCATTTAAGAGGGTCCATTTTTTTGCAAAATTAATATTGGTATTTATTTCTTTAACTTGGAATGGGTCTGGAAGTTTATTTTCTAAGGCAAACATAGCCCACCAATTGAAGAAAAGAATATTGACTTGATGTCTTTCCATGAATGAATACCATTCTTGCCTAATGAATGCTTGAGCTTTTAAATCAAAGCGTGAAAGGAATCATTCTCTTTTGACTTTGTTTTTTATTGAGTTGAAATCTTGACGTAAGTAATCCTTGTTGATTGCAAAAGGTGTTGAAATAGTATTGATTGAGGAAAATGATGGAGGTTGCATAGTTGAGTAGGTAGGGGAACCTACAGATGAAGTAACTTCATCTATTGGCTCAGCTATGGGAGCTTTGTAATAAATCTTTTGAGTATGCTCTATGTGATTATCTTTTGAATAATCATAACTAGAAGACATTGAATAGGAAGCTCGAGAGAGTTCTAAATTGTCTAAAGATTTTGAAGATAAACTTCGTTCTTTAGTTGAATTAAATCTTATTAGCACTCTACCATCAGTCTCTTCTATGATTTGTTGAATATTCTTTTGAGCAATATTTCTTGGTGGCCTGGTATTTTGAATTATAAATTCTTGAGGAATGGTAATTTCATTCCACTTTATTAATTTAGGAGTAAAGGTAGTAATATTATCTGATTCAGCTTTTAGTAGTATGGTTTCATCTAGAGTAGGTTTTAATAAACATTTTGGATTAAGTTGAGATGAAAGTAGCTTGAAATATACTTTGTAAGTAATAGCAAAATTTCTGGAAAGTTCACGAAATTGAACCTTTAAATCATTTTGAATATTAGGAAGATGGATATCTAGAACTATGGTATCCGTGATCCAAAGATCATTCAAGCCTACTGAATAATTTGGGCAACAATTAAAGTATATGGGACCATTGCAAATATTAGTTTGAATCATGGCTAATAACGAATCCTTGTAACGTATTAACCTATTGCCTCTTAGGGCCATGAATATAGGACAATCTAATCCTAATCTCGTCAAAGGTTTGAGTGCAATTTGAATCATACCAAAATGAATGTATCGATACTTTTCTTGATATCTTTTAATAGTAATTTTTGAAAGTAGTTTAATAGTTTGAAATTTCGTCATCTAAACTAAATCGTTTCCTATGATCTTTTATTGATAAAGCCGTATTGAAATCAAACTTACCTATTTGATAAATCGTTTCTATCTTTTGTTTAGGAATTTTCCAATTAGCTACATAAATTTGACAACTAACTTCACTACTATTAACCACATTTGAGTTCTTACTACTACCTAAACTAAGACGATCTTTAACCCAAGAGGCCATCTGAGAATCCTTGTAACGTATTAACCTATTGTCTCTTAGGGCCATGAATATAGAACAATCTAATCCTAATCTCGTTAAAGGTTTGAGTGCAATTTGAATCATGCCAAAATGAATGTATCGATACTTTTCTTAATATCTTTTAATAGCAATTTTTGAAAGTAGTTTAATAGTTTGAATTTCGTCATCTAAACTAAAAGTTTCCTCATGATCTTTTATTGATAAAGCCGTATTGAAATCAAACTTACCTATTTGATAAATCGTTTCTATCTTTTGTTTAGGAATTTTTCAATTAGCTACATCAATTTGACAACTAACTTCCCTACTATTCACCACATTTGAGTTCTTACTACTACCTAAACTAAGACGATCTCTAACCCAAGAGGCCATCTGAGTTACGTTGGAACACTTAGCTAAGAGTCATGCACATCCTACCAGGACCACTGGGACCACCCCACCGGGACCACCTCATCTGGGCTGACCAACGGACTTACTGGGGCTGACCAACAGCTGACCAACGCTAGCAACGGCGCGACACTACCTAAGGGCACCTACTTGGCCCTGATACTAGCGAGGAGCAGGATCGACCTAGGCCGGGTAATAGGTAAGGCCTAAATGTGGATTAATGCAGGAGAGCGGAGTAGCAAATTGATATGATGTAGGAAAATAATTTTGAAACGAAAACGAAAAACGAATTTGAAAATAACAGAATTGAAATGAGAAAAGGAGATGAATAAAACTTACTTTGATTTGACTTAATAAACTTGATACAAGGTTGAGAGATGGAGTACAGGATATGGAGAAGGCTTTTTTCTTTGAAGAAAGAAGGAGGAGGTTGAGAAGGATTTGTAGTGTTTTTCGATCTTGCAAATTAACGATTACACGATGCCTAATACAATGCTATTGGGTATCTATTTATAGAATACAAGATGGAATTAAAGGTAAACAAGTGGACGATAAAGATTGAGTCTTGTGTTGATAATTGCTACCGACAATCTTGAATTATTGTGGCTTTGTGTTGAACTTAGACTGGAGCCGCGTCAAAAGTGGAACAGTGCTGAGTAATAATGGACCTTAGATTATTCTTAAATTATTGTAGATGAGCTGTCCCGAACAGTGTTTGATGAGCTGTCGTGAACAGTAGGCTTGAATAATTGTTCTGACGTTTTGATGAGTCATGGTTTTGCATAATTACTTGCTTTGGTTGAGTTATTGCGTGCTGTGTTGAACTTACTGGTTGAGTCATTGCGTGCCGTATTGAAATGTCTTTCGACGATGATGAGTCATCAGGTAAAATTGAATTGAAAGTTGACACGTTGAATGACCTTAATAATTGCTAGCTATCTTTGTTGAATCGTTCTTCTTTGTCGTGCAGGGTAGATAGTGAATTGATTGTCCTTTGATCACGTGTAGACTTTGAATCATTCAATGAATTGAACTTGGCCAAGTGGATGGCTTGAGTGATAATGGAACTTTGGTCACGTGGAAGGACTTGAATGCTTGTATGCATGATTATGGAATCCTGCAAAACAAAAACTACGTAAAGAAATAATGGCCCTTACTTTTGCCAAAGGCCGTGACCTTTGCGGGCTCTTTTCTTGATTTTGTTTTGGTAATTGTCTTTTGTTCTTTTTTTTTTTTTTTGAATAACGACTAGGAGTAGAAGTAGAAAGTTACTCAGTAGTCATAAGGGTCTTGAGCACAGGGACCGCCCCATGGATCATAGTCAGAATGATCCGAGGATGCGGGTGAATTGGAGGAAGCCGCTTTGGATAATAATAATTGTTTTTGTTTTTTGAGTAATTTGATTTCTCACTTGAGTAATTGGAGTTCATCAAGCTCATTGGATGAGGTAGCTTTGCCTGTCTCATTGGATGATGTAGCTTTGCCTGTGTCTTTTGACCGTTCTTGCTTCTTTTGAGGGGTTGAGGGTGTGGTTGGAATCATTGGTTGTGGTGTATGCAGCAGTTTTGCTTGAACAACGTCTAAGGAACAAAACTTGTTAACTGTAAATTTTTTCCACCATTTGATCTTATAGTCCCTGACGAGAGAGAATGATGCCGGTGGTGGATAATATTACACAATACTGAAGGACCAACAAAAAATCCATGGGATACCGAATTTCTTGTGGAATAGGATTTCTGTGAGGTCCGGAGGATTTGTGGCATAGGTGGAATAAAATTGAAATGAGTTTTTGACTTCTTCTGGCCATATGATTTGCAGACTACCATAGATAGTCCACCATTCATAAAACCACAATGGAAAGGTAATTTCAGGTCTTGTATCAAAACTGATGAACCAAGAATGATTGAATGGTCGGTAGAGAAATATTTCATACCTAGCATTTTGATAATCAATATAGTGATAACCTGACAGATTGAATGGAACAGAAAAGGATTTGGTAGTATATGTAGTAGGCCAGTCTTTTCCTATAGGCACATTGAGGATACGGCATTTGGAATAGGCTATAAAATTTGGGGTATGTTTATCGGGAATGTGTTCTATTTCTACAGATTTTGAATCAACCGGGATAAGTTCATAAAATTGTCGTGTTTTGAATGGAGAATCGGGAATATGGTAGCATTCTAGAAGAAACATAGCTTTGACTAATTTATTGAGTTCGAGAAGAGATTGGGGTTCTCGGTATTTAATATAGGCAACCGGATTGTGTATTGGTTTGGTGAAATATTTGGATGGATCGAAAGAAGACGTTTCAGTAGGAGATCAGGGAGGTTTGATTGAGGCATGAGCATAGGATAATGGAGGAAAATCTGCAGAAGGTAAGGTTTGGAACTGGTTTGTAACTGGGATTGAATATTGAGGATGGATTTGGGTTGGAGTAGCAGGTGTCATGGCATATTGCTGTGAAGTTTGAATTTTTCATTCTTTTTTATTGTCTTGATTCATAGCGGTGGCTGAAGATAAGAAATTGAAGTTGTTAGTAGTAATAAAATTATAGTTTTGGCCCATGTAGGTATTGAGTATGCTAAGATTGGTTTTGTGTCAAGGGCTGATGATGTGATCCTTGTAAAAATTCTCATGTTAAAAAATCTGGCAACGAATTGTTTTTGCCTTGAATAAATTCAATGTCAAAATCAAAGATAGATAAAATAGCTTGCCAACGGGCGAATATTTGTTTAGAAACAATGTTTTAAACATCCTTTTGGAGAATTTCTTTTACAGATTTGCAATCTATGCGAAGAAGAAATTTTTTATTAAATAAATCATCTTGAAATTTGGAGATACATAAAACGATTGATAAAATTTCGTTTTTAATTGTTGAATAATTCTTTTGAGTTTCATTCCAAATGCCGGAATGGTAGCAGACTATTTGTTCGATAGAAGCAGAGGGGAGTCTCCTCTGTTGAAGAATACCACCGTAGCCGATGTCGGAGACATCGGTTTGGACAATCATGAAGGCATTTGGGTGAGGTATTCCAAGACATGGTAAGGTTTTGACCATTTGTTTGAGAAGCTTGACAATATTAGTATGTTCTTCAGACCATGGAGGAGAATCCTTTCATAATCTTTTATACAGAGGTTCACAAAATTGTCTTAATTTTAGGAAGAATTCAGACACATAATTAAGACAACCCAGAAAACGTTGTAGTTGAGTTTTAACTTTGATTTCGTCTGGAAATTTATCTGCAAATTCAATTGCCCTAGCAATTGGGCGTATAGTGCCTTGATAGATATCATGTCCTAAAAATCTAATTTTAGCTTGGAATAGTTTCATCTTTGGTGCTGATACAACTAATCCATTCTTTTTTATAATGTGTAAAAAGGTATGAAGATGTTTAAAATGCTGATCAATACTATTGGAATAGACGAGAACATCATCTATATATACTATTGTGAAATGAGTATAAGGATTGAAAATATCATTCATAATGTTTTGAAATTTCGAAGGTGCGTTCTTTAAACCAAAGGGCATGACATTCCACTCATATTGTCCGAGTGGGACGGTAAAGGCTGTCTTATACCTATCTTCTTCTTTAATTTGAATCTGCCAAAAACCACTTTTCATATCGAATTTTGAGAATATTGTTGCCTCATATAAGCGATTGAGTAAGTCACGTTTATTAGGAATGGGATATCGGATCTATTGCAATACTTTGTTTAAAGGTTCATAATTAATAACTAAACGAGGGACACCTCGCTCCTTTTCTGCTTGATTGTTAACATAAAATGCTGCACAGCTCCAAGGGGACTTAGATGGTCTAATTAATCCCTTTTTTAATAAGGTTTCTATTTCCTTTTTACATAATTCAACGAGTTCTTTATTCATTTGAATGGTTCTAGCTTTAGTTGGAATATTTTTTTCAGAGAAATCTTTTTCATAAGGAAGTGATATGATATGCTTTTTTCTTTGCCAAAAGGCATTGGGAAGATCAGAGCATACTTCAGTTTTAAACAATTCGCATAGTTTGTGTATTTGCTTTTGAATAGAGGGTTGCTGTAACCTTTCTTCAATTTTTTTATAAATAATTTCATTTTGTGAACATTGAATATGTTTTTTTTTTCGTGAAGAAGATTAATTTGTTTTAGTATGAAGGAATTTTGTAATAAAGATAACTCTTTTTGATAAATAGGGGCGACAAATTTGAATGATACTATTGTTCCCATAACTTCTGTATACACACCAATTTGATCTACTTTGAATGGATAGATTTGAGTTATGAAAGGAGTTCCAAGAATGACTTCTTGACCTATATCTCGTACTAAAATGAATGAGTTTTTAAAACAAAATCCCTGATTGCATATATAAGCATTAGATAATTTATACCTAATTTGTAATGCCGCCCTATTAGCATTATGGAGTCATTCTTTTGTTTTTTCATAATATATAAAGGGAATTAATCCTTCTTGAATATAATTTTGATCTGCGCCACTATCTAGTAGTGCAATAGTATTGAATTCAAAACTATCTTTAATTCTTAGAGTAATATGAATATACCATTTTTGGAAATTTATTTGATTAATAGTTGAAACAAATTGTTGATCTGAAGAAGGACTATTCTTAATGAATGGTAACCTTGTTTCTAATTCAAGATCTTTTATTTGTAATAAATTTTTATATAATTTCTTAATTTGTTCCTTTAATCTATTAATTTTGTTCTTTAAGTCTTGATTATTAACTGGGTTTAAAATATTTGGAATCTTACGTGTTTCAAATATTTTATTGATACGTATCTTATGAGGAGGTTCTAAAGAATTATCTTTTATGAGTATACCTTTGAGTTTTTGTAAATATTCTTTCCATAATGCGGTATCTTGAATTTGTTCAATTAAATCCAATAAAAATACGTTTTCACTATTATTAGTAGTTATGACATTAATATACTTATAGCATAATCTTGAGAACGCGTTGCCTGATGAATATTCGCTGGATGCACTCTCCAGTTTATTGATAGTATTGTTTTCATAATTAGAGGAAGATGACGAATTTTCTGATTGATCAGGCGTATCTTTGAGTTTAAATAAAGTAATTAATTTTCTTTGAATATCTGGAGGTTCCGCATATAGCTCTTTTAATTTTTTTTTAACGTTACAAATTTTTGCATAGTGACCTAACCTACCATGCTTATAGAAAGTATTAGTATTATTAGTTTTCCTTTTAGAACGTGACTTTTGATTAGTTTGGAAGCTATCATTTAGTTGAGATAAATCCTTTTCTAAAATATTAGCTGTATTTTTGACGGAATTAGATGTTGAAGTTTCTGCTTCCTTTAATTTTTCTTCTGTTTTTGAAATTAAAGGAGTCTTACCATCTAGGAGTTTTAATTTATTTGAACGTCTTATTTTGAATAAAGGTTTTGCAATCTCATCTAAGAAATTTGGTTTATCTTTCTTGGTATCATTAATATCTAAGTTTTCTAGTTTTTCAGTTAATGAATCAACTTCTTGTTTTTTAACAATTGCTTCAACTTGAGTAGAGACCATATTAACTTGTTGAGACACTGTATGTAATACTTGATTTGTATAATTATTTTGATGATATACCTTTTTATATCACTTAGCATTACTTGACTATTTTCTAGATCATTTCTACCTATTTTGAATGAGACTGCTGAACTAGTATCTTCAGGGGTATTTAATATGATTTCTTGTAATGAAGGAGTAAAAGAAGTAAGTATTTGACCATTTAAGAGGGACCATTTCTTAGCAAAATTAATATTAGTGCTTATTTCACTAACGCGGAACGGGTCTGGAAGATTATTATCTAAGGCAAACATAGCCCACCAATTAAAGAAAAGAATATTGACTTGATGTCTTTCCATGAATGAATACCATTCCTGCCTAATGAATGTTTGACCTTTTAAATCAAAGTGTGAAACGAACCATTCTCTTTTGACTTTGTTTTCTATTGAATTGAAATTTTGACGTAAGTAATCTTTGTTGATTGCAAAAGGCGTTGGAATTTTCCAAGTGTATAAATCAATTCGACTACTAACTTCCCTACTGTTCACCACAGTTGAGTGACTACTAACTTCCCTACTGTTCACCAAAGTTGAGTTCTTACTACTACCTAAACGAAGACGATCTCTAACCCAAGAGGCCATCTGAGTTACGTTGGAACACTTAGCTAAGGGTCATGCACATCCTACCGGGACCACTGGGACCACCCCATCGGGACCACCTCACCTGGGCTGACCAACGGACTTACTGGAGCTGACCAACAGCTGACCAACGCTAGGTGTTCCAACGTAACTCATATGGCCTCTTGGGTTAGAGATCGTCTTAGTTTAGGTAGTAGTAAGAACTCAAATGTGGTTAATAACAGGGAAGTTAGTTGTCAAATTGATGTAGCTAATTGGAAAATTCCTAAACAAAAGATAGAAACAATCTATCAAATAGGAAAATTTGATTTCAATACGGCTTTATCAATAAAAGATCATGAGGAAACTTTTAGTTTAGATGACGAATTTCAAACTATTAAACTACTTTCAAAAATTGCTATTAAAAGATATCAAGAAAAGTATCGATACATTCATTTTGGCATGATTCAAATTGCACTCAAACCTTTGATGAGATTAGGATTAGATTGTCCTATATTCATGGCCCTAAGAGACAATAGGTTAATACGTTACAAGGATTCGTTATTAGCCATGATTCAAACTAATATTCGCAATGGTCCCATATACTTTAATTGTTGCCCAAATTATTCAGTAGACTTGAAAGATCCTTGGATCATGGATACCTTAGTTCTAGATATCCATCTTTCTAATATTCAAAATGATTTAAAGGTTCAATTTCATGAACTTTCTAGAAATTTTGCTATTACTTATAGAGTATATTTCAAGCTACTTTCATCTCAACTTAATCCAAAATGTTTATTAAAACCTACTCTATATGAAACCATACTACTAAAAGCTGAATCAGATAATATTGCTACCTTTACTCCTAAATTATTAAAGTGGAATGAAATTACTATTCCTCAAGAATTTATAATTCAAAATACCAGGCCACCAAGAAATATTGCCCAAAAGAATATTCAACAAATCATGGAAGAGCCTGATGGTAGAGTACTAATAAGATTTAATTCAACTAAAGAACGAAGTTTATCTTCAAAATCTTTAGATAATTTAGAACTCCCTCGAGCTTCCTATTCAATGCCTTCTAGTTATGATTATTCAAAAGATAACCACATAGAAGATACTCAAAAGATTTATTACAAAGCTCCCATAACTGAGCCAATAGATGAAGTTACTTCATCTGTAGGTTCCCCTACCTACTCAACTATGCAACCTCCATCATTTTCCTCAATAAATGCTATTCCAACACCTTTTGCAATCAACAAGGATTACTTACGTCAAGATTTCAATTCAATAAAAAACAAAGTCAAAAGAGAATGGTTCCTTTCATACTTTGATTTAAAAGCTCAAGCATTCATTAGGCAAGAATGGTATTCATTCATGGAAAGACATCAAGTTAATATTCTTTTCTTCAATTGGTGGGCTATGTTTGCTTTAGAAAATAAACTTCCAGACCCATTCCAAGTTAAGGAAATAAATATCAATATTAATTTTGCAAAAAAATGGACCCTCTTAAATGGTCAAATACTTACTTCTTTTACCCCTCCATTACAAGAAATCGTGTTAAATACCCCTGAAGGTAATATTCCAGCAGTCCCATTCAAAATAGGTAGAAATGATCCAGAAACTAGTCAAGTAATGCTAAATGATGTTAAAAAAGTATATCATCAAAATAATTATACAAATCAAGTATTATATACCGTGTCTCAACAAGTCAATATGGTCTCTACTCAAGTTGAAGCAATTGTTAAAAAACAAGAAGTTGATTCATTAACCGAAAAGCTAGAAAACTTAGATATTAATGATACCAAGAAAGATAAACCAAACTTTTTAGATGAGATTGCAAAACCTTTATTCAAAATAAGACGCTCAATTAAATTAGAACTCTCAGATGCTTATACTCCATTAATTTCAAAAATAGAAGAAAAATTAAAGGAAGCAGAAACTTCAACATCTAATTCCGTCAAAAGTACAGTTAATATTTTAGAAAAAGATTTATCTCAACTAGATGATGATTTCCAAAATATTAATAAAATATATAAAAAGGAAATTCCCTATTACTCCAAACAAACTCCTCCAGATCTTCACCTTAAAAGCGCAAAAACAATAATTACTGAAAACTTTGCTGGTGATTCAATATATGAATGGAATATAGATAGTCGTAGTGACCATGAAATATTCATAACCCTCCAAAGAATGTTAATTGCTTATACAGCCTATTCAACTAAACATGCAACAGATTTACAAGCTTTTGATTTATTAACATCAGGATTTACTGGTATACTCAAAAATTGGTGGGAAAATTATATTCAAGAAGACAAACGTACCAAAATTAGAACTCATACTAATTCTCAAGGACAACTAGACAATATAGAAACATTGATTTATACAATAGTTACTAATTCTCTTGGAAGTCCAAAAGATATTATAGCTGCAATAGATATTCTTTTAACAAATCTGAGGTGCCCAACCTTAGAAGACTATAATTGGTACAAAGATACATTTTTAACATAGCTATTAAAAAGGGAAGACTGTCGCCAACCCTATTGGAAGGAAAAATTTATTTCAGGATTACCATCCTTATTTTCTCAACGAATATTCAATAAATTAAGCGAACTCATTGGCAAAAGCCCTATTCCATTCGAACAAAATACGTTTGGTCAATTACTAAGCTTTATTAAAAAGGAAGGAATTTCTTTATGCAACGAATTAAAATTACAAGCCAGATATTCAACAGATAATGCCGCCAAGCGAAAAGAGTTAGGTTCTTTTTGTGAGCCCTTTTGTCTTCCAAAGTTAGAAGCTCCATCTGTCAAAAAACGAAGAAAAACTCAAATTAATAAGAAGAAACCATATACTATAAGAAATCCAACTTACAAAAAATTAAGTCCTAAAAAGCCTACTCCAAAAGGAAAAACTGACAATACTAATACTTGTTATAAGTGTGGTAAATTAGGCCACTATGCAACAAATTGTAAAGTTAAAAAGAAACTCAATGAAATCTGTGCAGAACATCCAGACATTCAAGAAAAATTAATTACCTTATCTGAACTCAAAGGTAAACCCAATCAATCGGGAAATTCATCATCCTCCTCTGATTGTGACAATAATGTTATTAATGAACTAGAAAGTGACTCAAGTGAATATTCATCAGGTAATGAGTCTTCAAGATTATGCTATAAGTGTATTAATGTCATAACTACTAATAATAGTGAAAAGAAATTTTTATTAGATTTAATTAAACAAATTCAAGATACTGAATTAAGGAAAGAGTATTTACAAAAACTCAAAGGTATATTAATAAAGGAAGATTCTTTAGAACCTCCTCATAAGGTAAGTATCAATAAAATATTTAAAACACGTGAGATTCCAAATATTCTAAAGGCAGTTAATATTCAAGACTTAAAAAATGAAGTTAATATATTAAAAGAACACATTAAAAATTTACACAAAGATTTATGTTCATTACAAACAAAAGACCTTGAATTAGAAGCAAGGTTAACATTAATAGAATACTGAGATGTTTGAAGTGTTGATGGCTGTAATAGTCCAACCCTATATTATATTTATTCTTTTCATTAATCTATGTGATTAATTTCGTCGCATTTAAATCATTGTTTCCTTTGTTATTTCAAGTGGGAAAATCTAATGGGCCTCAACTTGCAATTTGAGTTTTGTTTTGTGAAATCATCGAAATTAGACCTTGATATTTATGAATTAAGTGATTTAATTATTTTTAGGACAATCACAAACTTTTGAAAAAAAAAAAAATATATTTCACAAACGCACTCGGTTTCAGTTCTTTCTCAAAACCAAGCCCATTTAGGGCCGTTTGCGATGCAACAAGTCTTGAACCTCATTTGTTTAGCTAATCTCACTTAATTAAGCCTTAATCAAGCATGCTTTTCTTGACTTTTCTCTTTCAATTTTCAGCCAAGTAAATTGAAATATAAATTGTAAACTTTTTCATTTTGGTTCATTTTTAACCAAGCCTTTTTGTGAGCTTCTCTCTCTTCCCTCTCCTCCTTCTCTCTACACGGCCACAGCAGAAAAACCAGCACCATTTCAGCCACCTTCAACCACCAAAAAAACCACCAAACATCCCTACTCACCCCCCCCAAACATCCCTTTCACTTTCATAGACATCAAGCATCATTTCTAGCAACTTTCTCAAGCACAAAGTAAGTGTTCTTTTGACCCCTATGTTGATTTGTGTTTTGGTTCTTGATCTTGTTGATTTTTGGTTCTTCTTATGGTTGTTTTAGTGATGGATCATGCTGTTTTTGAGGTCTTAAGAACCTTCTTGTTGATGGATTAAGGTAGAGATGAAGGTAGGGTTAGGGTTTCATCTTGTTCATGCAAGTTACTTGTTCAAGTGAGGTTTATTGCTTGTTTTATCCTTGTTTTGGCTTATGTTTTAATATATTGAAGTTTGTTGTGGGGTTTATGGTGTTTGGGAAAAGATGGAAGTGAGTTCAAGTTAACCCAAAGCTAGGGTTTTGTTCAAAATGCATGATTTGGACCAACTAATGCTAAATGTGTGGTGTGTGAGTATATGTGACTGAAAAGGGAGCTTTATTTGATATGAATATGAAAATAAATTATGTATGGTGTTTTTGTATGAGGTTGGGATGTACCAAAGTGTATTTACACACTCTTAAAAAGGAGGTTGAGTTGAGGATTGGTGAAAAACATGAAGGAAAACACTAAAGCAGTGCTGCTGGAATTTTCAGAAAAACAGGGCAGGCTTTGAAAGGAAACGGGTAATGATCGGCCAATCCAAAAATTCTGATTTTTGGTGGGGAGCTAGGTCAGTGTGTTAGCTTCAAAATGACTCTTGAATCGCATCAATCTGAGGTCTGTGGAAAAAGTTATGGTCATTTTACCGAACCTGTGCAGGATGGGTTTAAAACTGACATGTTAGTGTTCTAACCCCTTTTTAGGAAACCTAGCATGGGAGTCATGTTTTGAGTCCTTGGTGAAAGTTTTAGAGGCCTTCCTAAGCTATTTATATTGGGGTCTTACGTCTTATTCGGAGGTCGGGACAATAAGTTATGGGTTATTCTTCCCATATCCTCCTTTGAAAACCAAATGTTCTAAATTAGCTACCATGTCTCACTTCTCATTTTTTTAGTTTACATCAACGTCTTTTTGGTTACTCATGAACCGTTGTGTAAAAGCTCTTCATAAGCCAGTTTTATTTAAAATTATCAGTTATGAAAACATGATCGTTTCTAACCTTATGTTCCTGTAATGGACTTTTGAGCAGAATCAAGGCCTAAGCTTCCATTTTCTTCACTTTTGTATATCTCATTCCTCTGTGCATTAACATTTAAAACTTCCAGGTACGTTTATTGCCTGTATCTTTAGTACTCAGCATGCATTTATCAAAATCATAATATTTTGATAAGCCCATCAATGAATCATTTTAATCAGTGTTTCATCACATAATTGGTGACCCCGTCAGTTATCAGTTACAGGGCATTGCCCTCAGTTACCCGCACGGCTTCAGGCCAGGTCCCTCGGTCGGCTTGGCAGGTGTACACCTATTCACAGATCGTAACAGTTACTAAAGGGGTGCACTAGCAGATAATAATCCGCAATACAGTTTTACATACATCTCATTCCCTGTTTTCACTTAAAATGAATTGCAAGTGGGCCCTAAATTACTTTCCAATGAACCTTTAACAGTACAGGGATGCATGTACTGAGTTTTGGCTCACAGTTCGAAATATTTTTATGTTTTGTTTTAGGGAAATGTTCAGTGAATCACCCCGAGGTGGGCAGGGAGGCCGGAGATGCCAAATGAGACAAACCATTCTTGTGGTTAACGGGGTGGGAGAGCTAAGATGCTATCTTAGCATATGGTGATGTATTTTGGAGGCTGAAGTACATTTAAGTTAAATTATGTATTTTGATATTGCGACTGTATTTCTGAATCAAGTTATGTAAGGTTGTGTTATCCTTGGGATGTTAGAACTTTTTTGTATATAATTAAATGGTTTGGGTGTTATGATGGTGTATACCCTATTATGGGGTAACCTTTGGATTGAGATAAATCTTCATGATTAATGCAAGCCTTGTCCTTCATGGACGGCGGTAACGCCCCGTTCATTGAGTCATTGTATCTTATTGGTAATCTTAAGCAGATGAAAACAGGAAAAGGATCATGTATACTTGGGGTGTTACAGATTTGGTATCAGAGCCAGGTTTAGATTTTCTTGAGGAAAGTAGAGTGAGAACCTCTAGGGTGAGTATTTGAATGGTGTAGTGATGGGGAGGCTATCTATAGTCTATTGCTAGAATGATATTGATATTAAGAGTGTAATATCGATATTAGACTGTCAGTTGCTTTCATTTGTAAGCTTTTTGTTTATGGATGTGCATACCTCTTACATATGTGTTTTTCTTTTGTTAGATGGACCCTTATGGTGTTAATATGCTACCGGGGGGCTCTATGATAGCTCATATTACCTTGCTACACATGAGTATGGAAGGACATGCACAGGACCCTTATTCTGAGTTTCACAGTATTACCGTCCGTGCCCAGAGACTGCTTGAGTCCTTACCTCCGGTTGGCCCGTGGGTGGAATTTAGGCAGCGTTACCACAACTTTATGATGACAGGGACCCAGGCTTGGACGGACCTAGGTTTCAGGCCCAGGGGGCGTGGATGACTCTCACTACGGAACTGTTATTGAGAGAGGAGTTCGAATTGAGGGGACTGACTATGGAAACTCTTCAACATGTTTTCCCCCTATATTAGGTCCACCCTCCACCTGTAGCCCCGGTACCAGCACAGGGGCCACCCTCCCCGCCAGCACCAGCACAGGGGCCACCCATTCCACCCGCACCAGCCACCCCACTGATGCCCGATAGCCCTGGAGGCTTACGTGGTAATAGACATCCCTAGCACCCCAGAAGTGGTGGTGATTAGCTCTGAGGATGAGGACCACCAGGGCGACGAGGACGGTCCAGAGGAGGATGATCCAGAGGAGGAGAATCCCGAGGAGGATCAAGATAGTGATGAGATGGGGATAGACCTGCAAGGGGAACAAGAGGCGGACCAGTTAATGATGGGACTAGGGGAGGAGCCTGAGCCACAGATTCAACAGGAGGTCGATGGTGCCGAATCAGAGGCATCTATGAGTAGCTTTGATTCAGGTGAAGAACCTGATGATGAGTCTGACCCCGATTACGATCCATCCAGGGATCGTTAGGGGGTTCTATAGGCTAGCCTAGTGGTTTTATTTTGAGTCCTGTATGTAGTAATGGTTTGGCTGGATTGGATCATTACATTTTGTAGGGCATCTGGCATTGTATATAGTTAGTCCAATCCTCGCCAACCAGGATGATATAGTCCGTACCTTGTTTTTGGGGTTATGTCACAGACTTAGTGCATAGGGGCTATTTAGTTTTAATGATACGGAAAGAGTTAGAGTTAGTCTTGCGTACTTAGCTTGATGTACTGTACTTTTGTTGCTCATATATATAAATCAATGATGTTTGTAAGTAAGCAGTGTTGAAATGATAATGCTTTAAGTTATGATATAATCTGATATGTCTGGAGGTTCTAGTGTTTGAATTGCTTTATTTACTATATGTTCAGAATGTCCCAGTCAGTACATAACAACATGGAGGTTCAGGTAGAGGACGATATGGGGCACGGCCAGGGATCGGGTGATCAAGCCTCCTGCCAAGAACCACAACACGGGGACACGCCACCATTGCCCTCTGTATTAGCTAGCAACTTAGGAGACCCAAGTTATTGGCCAACCTTAGTTGCTGAATTAATGAAGCGAATTCCCCAAGTACCTCTTGAAACCCCTCCTAAAGAGGATAAATTGGCAGACAGGGTAGCACGGCGCAACCCTAAAGTTTATAATGGATCTTATGATCCAGTAGTGTTAGAAGAATGGATAAGGGGAATGGAGAAAGTTTTCGCCGTAGTTGGGGTACCAGAAGAAAAGAAAATGAACATTGGGACGTATTATCTGTCAGGTGAAGCTGACATTTGGTGGAGTACTGTGAAGGATAAACTCCTAGGGCCTGAATTCACTTGGAGTAAATTTTTAGTGGAGTTGAGGGCGAAATTTTACCCAGCTGTGGTGCAAAGGCAAAAAGGAGAAGGAATTTATGGAGTTGAAAATGAGTGGCAACATGTTTGTGATGCAATATGCTAGTAAGTTCACAGAACTATCTAGATTTGTCCCTGAATTTGTATCCTCTGAAAGGTTAAAGATGATAAGGTTCGAGGAAGGTTTGGCCTTCTACATTCGGAATCAGTTAGCGGGGCAACCAATTTTGACTTGTCAAGAATTATATGAGCGAGCAGCTGAAGTAGAACGAGTGAAGACGGAATTGAGAGCTCTGAACCCAATTAACCATAAGAGAAAGGGGTTTGAACGGGGGACTCCTAGTGAAAGTGTGAATCAGATCCAGAAAAGGCCTACTCTACTTCCCTCTAAGAGCCGTCCTATGGGCTCGTCAGTACCCGTAACCTGTGCGAAGTGTGGAAGAACAAATCACACCACTCCTGAATGCCGAGTTGGCAGCAACAAATGCATGTGGTGTGGAAGTCCTGAACACCTCATCACTGCATGCCCCCGCCGACTGAAAGCTGTAGACAGAGGCGCAGCAAAACCTTTGGCTCCGCTCCACCAGGGACCCCCACCTACAAGGCCTGCAGTTGCAGGAAGGGCATTCGTGATGAACAAAAAGGAAGCTGCTACCTCTGGTACGGTAGTCACTGGAACTCTCTTTTTAAATTTAAAGCCATTTTGTGTATTATTTGATTCAGGCGCCACTCATTCTTTTATATCTACCCAATCCGCTATACAATTGGGTCTGGAGAACAAGAGGATGGAAACCAATTATAAAATTAAGCTGCCCAACAACTCTGTGATTGAGTGCCCTCTCGCTTATGAATCTGTCCCCATTATCATTGGTGAAGCTACCTTCCCTGTGGATTTGATTCAATTTGACTTGTCTGATTTTGATATCATTCTGGGAATGAATTGGTTACATACTTATGGAGCCAAAATTGACTGTGAAGATCTTAAGGTTATTTTGAAGGATGAGAACGGGAGAAAAGTGTGTTTTTATGGGCAGAAAGAGACAAAATCTTGCTCTTTGATTTCCGCTATGAAAGCAAGCAAGCTGTTATATCGGGGGTGTATTGGATATTGGTGTTATGCTATTGACTCCCAGACGAAAGAAGAGAAAGCGGAGGATATGCCTGTAGTTTGTGAATTTGAAGATGTTTTTCCGGAAGAGTTACCAGGACTACCCCCACAAAGGGAAATTGATTTTGGAATTGAATTAATTCATGGGGCCCAACCTATTTCGAAAACTCCATATCGTATGGCCCCAACTGAGCTTAAGGAATTAAAGATTCAACTAGATGAACTGTTACAGAAAGGCTTCATCAGGCCAAGTGTGTCACCATGGGGTGCTCCAGTGTTGTTTGTTAAGAAAAAGGATGGAACCTTAAGACTCTGTATTGATTACAGGGAGTTGAACAAGATTACCATCAAAAACAAATATCCTCTGCCACGAATAGATGATCTGTTTGATCAACTCCAAGGAGCAGGAGTATTCTCTAAGATTGATTTGAGATTAGGGTACCATCAACTTAGGATTAAGCCTGAGGACATTCCTAAGACAGCGTTCAGGACCAGGTATGGTCACTATGAGTTCACAGTGATGCCTTTTGGCCTCACTAATGCTCCTGCAGCCTTTATGGATCTTATGAACAGGGTTTTCAGGCCTTATTTAGACAAGTTTGTCGTGGTATTCATAGATGATATCCTTATCTATTCTAAGGATGAAAAAGAACATGCTGATCAATTGCGGATAGTATTGCAAACTCTGAGGGAACATCAACTCTACGGCAAATTAAAGAAATGTGAATTTTGGTTGGAGGAAGTAGTATTTTTGGGGCATGTGATTACCAAAGAAGGAATTAAGGTTGACCCCCAAAAGGTGAGAGCAATCACAGAATAGCCAAGGCCTACCAACGTCACAGAGATTAGAAGCTTTCTGGGTTTAGCAGGCTATTATCGAAGATTCGTTAAAGATTTTTCAAAAATAGCATCACCCCTCACCAATCTACTGAAGAAGGTAAATAAGTTTGAGTGGACTGAAAGGTGTGAGGAAGCTTTCCAAGAGCTAAGGCAGCGTCTCACTACCGCCCCAATCCTAACTTTACCAATGGAAGGAAAAGAGTATACTGTATATAGTGATGCTTCGAAGAATGGTTTGGGGTGCGTACTAATGCAGGAGGACAAAGTAGTAGCTTATGCCTCTCGACAACTCAAGTCATATGAGAAGAACTACCCTACCCATGACCTGGAGTTAGCAGCTGTGGTCTTTGCATTGAAAATTTGGAGACATTATTTATATGGGGTATCGTGCAAGATCTATACTGATCATCGAAGTTTAAAGTATATCTTCACCCAGAAGGAGCTCAATTTGAGACAGAGGCGTTGGCTTGAGTTGCTTAAGGACTACGATTTGCAAATTCAATATCATCCTGGTAAAGCAAATGTGGTGGCAGATCCTCTAAGTAGGAAAGCGCAACATAGCTCGAACACTGTGATGATCACTCAATTGAATCTCTTAAGAGAACTGGAGTCCTTTGGGATTCAATTGGTGTCCCATGGGCAAACAAAGGCTCATTTACCAGTACTCACTTTACAGCCTTCTTTAGAGGAGGAAATACGACTGAATCAGGAAAGTGATCCCGAACTTCAAAGGATAAAACAAAATTTAGAGAAAGGGAAATCTCCGGGATTTGTAGTACATGAGGACGGGACTCTGAGGTTCCAGAATCGTCTATGTGTGCCCAAACATGGGGAATTAAGAAAGCAGATCCTGGAAGAGGCTCACAATACTCGTTATTCAGTGCATCCAGGAGGCACCAAGATGTACAGAAATCTGAGACAATATTTTTGGTGGAATAATATGAAGAAGGACGTTGCAGAATATGTGGATAGGTGTCTAATTTGTCAGAAAGTTAAAGCCGAGCATCAACGTCCTGTGGGGGAACTACGACCCTTAGAAATTCCAACATGGAAGTGGGATTCGATTTCGATGGACTTTGTTATGGGTTTACCGCTTTCTGCCACGAAAAAGAATGCTATCTGGGTCATAGTTGATCGACTCACAAAGTCAGCTCATTTTCTGCCCATCAAGGATACTTGGGGAGTTGAAAAACTAGCTCAACTGTATGTCAAGGAGATAGTCCGTCTACATGGGATTCCTTTAGACATAGTCTCAGATAGGGATCAAAGGTTCCAAGCACGTTTCTGGCAAGCGCTTCAAAAAGCCTTTGGAACCAAACTAAACTTCAGTAGCTCCTATCACCCAGAAACAGATGGACAAACTGAAAGTGTAAACCAAATTGTGGAAGACATGCTGAGAGCTTGTGTATTGGAGTTTCAAGGGAAGTGGGAAGATGACTTGCCTCTGGTGGAATTCTCTTATAACAACAGCTATTAATCCACCATCAAGATGGCCCCATTTGAGGCTCTGTATGGAAGAAAATGTCGAACCCCATTGTGCTGGAGTGATTTGGATGAGGCACTGATTATAGGTCCTGAAATGATTCAAGAGACCACTAAAACCATAAGAAAGATTCAGGAACATATCAGAATTGCCCAAACTCGACAGAAAAGTTATGCAGACAAAAGAAGAAGACCTCTGGAGTTTCAAGTAGGTGATAAAGTTTTTCTGAAGGTTTCACCAACTAGAGGTGTTAAGAGGTTCGGAATACGGGGAAAATTGAGCCCAAGATATATTGGACTTACGAAATCATTGAACAGTTAAATCCTGTAGCTTATCGGCTAGATCTGCCTATAGAGCTTGAGCATGTACATAACGTGTTCCATGTCTCTCAGCTTAAGAAATACATTCCAGATCCAGATCATACCATTGTATCTGAACCGATTGATATCGCTGAAGATCTAGTATATGAGGAACGTCCTGTTCAAATACTAGATCACAGGATTAAACAACTGCGCAACAAGCAGATCCCATTGGTCAAAGTACTATGGTCAAACCACACCTCCCAGGAAGCCACCTGGGAGACCGAAGAGGCTATGAGAACTGCATATCCATATTTATTTGAGGTAATTCCTGTATGATGAAATTCGTCAGTTTCGAGGACGAAACTTTTTAAGGGGGGGAGACTGTAATAGTCCAACCCTATATTATATTTATTCTTTTCATTAATCTATGTGATTAATTTCGTCGCATTTAAATCATTGTTTCCTTTGTTATTTCAAGTGGGAAAATCTAATGGGCCTCACCTTTCAATTCGAGTTTTGTTTTGTGAAATCATCGAAATTAGACCTTGATATTTATGAATTAAGTGATTTAATTATTTTTAGGACAATCACAAACTTTTGAAAAAAAAAAAAAAATTTCACAAACGCACTCGGTTTCAGTTCTTTCTCAAAACCAAGCCCATTTAGGGCCATTTGCGATGCAACAAGTCTTGAACCTCATTTGTTTAGCTAATCTCACTTAATTAAGCCTTAATCAAGCATGCTTTTCTTGACTTTTCTCTTTCAATTTTCAGCCAAGTAAATTGAAATATAAATTGTAAACTTTTTCATTTTGGTTCATTTTTAACCAAGCCTTTTTGTGAGCTTCTCTCTCTTCCCTCTCCTCCTTCTCTCTACACGGCCACAGCAGAAAAACCAGCACCATTTCAGCCACCTTCAACCACCAAAAAAACCACCAAACATCCCTACTCACCACCCCCAAACATCCCTTTCACTTTCATAGACATCAAGCATCATTTCTAGCAACTTTCTCAAGCACAAAGTAAGTGTTCTTTTGACCCCTATGTTGATTTGTGTTTTGATTCTTGATCTTGTTGATTTTTGGTTCTTATTATGGTTATTTTAGTGATGGATTATGCTGTTTTTGAGGTCTTAAGAACCTTCTTGTTGATGGATGAAGTTAGAGATGAAGTTAGGGTTAGGGTTTCATCTTGTTCATGCAAGTTACTTGTTCAAGTGAGGTTTATTGCTTGTTTTATCCTTGTTTTGGCTTATGTTTTAATATATTGAAGTTTGTTGTGGTGTTTATGGTGTTTGGGAAAAGATGGAAGGGAGTTCAAGTTAACCCAAAGCTAGGGTTTTGTTCAAAATGCATGATTTGGACCAACTAATGCTAAATGTGTGGTGTGTGAGTATATGTGACTAAAAAGGGAGCTTTATTTGATATGAATATGAAAAGAAATTATCTATGGTGTTTTTGTATGAGGTTGGGATGTACCAAAGTGTATTTACACACTCTTAAAAAGGAGTTTGAGTTGAGGATTGGTGAAAAACATGAAGGAAAACACTAAAGCAGTGCTGCTGGAATTTTCAGAAAAACAGGGCAGGCTTTGAAAGGAAACTGGTAATGATCGGCCAATCCAAAAATTCTGATTTTTGGTGGGGAGCTAGGTCCGTGTGTTAGCTTCAAAATGACTCTTGAATCGCATCAATCCGAGGTCTGTGGAAAAAGTTATGGTCATTTTACCGAACCTGTGCGGGATGGGTTTAAAACTGACATGTTAGTGTTCTAACCCCTTTTTAGGAAACCTAGCATGGGAGTCATGTTTTGAGTCCTTGGTAAAAGTTTTAGAGGCCTTCCTAAGCTATTTATATTGGGGTCTTACGTCCTATTCGGAGGTCGGGACAATAAGTTATGGGTTATTCTTCCCATACCCTCCTTTGAAAACCAAATGTTCTAAATTAGCTACCATGTCTCACTTCTCATTTTTTAGTTTACATCAACGTCTTTTTGGTTACTCATGAACCGTTGTGTAAAAGCTCTTCATAAGCCAGTTTTATTTAAAATTATCAGTTATGAAAACATGATTGTTTCTAACCTTATGTTCCTGTAATGGACTTTTGAGCAGAATCAAGGCCTAAGCTTCCATTTTCTTCACTTTTGTATATCTCATTCCTCTGTGCATTAACATTTAAAACTTCCAGGTACGTTTATTGTCTGTATCTTTAGTACTCAGCATGCATTTATCAAAATCATAATATTTTGATAAGCACATCAATGAATCATTTTAATCAGTGTTTCATCACATAATTGGTGACCCCGTCAGTTATCAGTTACAGGGCATTGCCCTCAGTTACCCGCGCGGCTTCAGCCCAGGTCCCTCGGTCGGCTTGGCAGGTGTACACCTATTCACAGATCGTAACAGTTACTAAAGGGGTGCACTAGCAGATAATAATCTGCAATACAGTTTTATATACATCTCATTCCCTGTTTTCACTTAAAATGAATTGCAAGTGGGCCCTAAATTACTTTCCAATGAACCTTTAACAGTACAGGGATGCATGTACTGAGTTTTGGCTCACAGTTCGAAATATTTTTATGTTTTGTTTTAGAAAAATGTTCAGTGAATCACCCCGAGGTGGGCAGGGAGGACGGAGATGCCAAATGAGACAAACCATTCTTGTGGTTAACGGTGTGGGAGAGCTAAGATGCTATCTTAGCATATGGTGATGTATTTTGGAGGCTAAAGTTCATTTAAGTTAAATTATGTATTTTGATGTTGCGACTGTATTTCTGAATCAAGTTATGTAAGGTTGTGTTATCCTTGGGATGTTAGAACCTTTTTGTATATAATTAAATGGTTTGGGTGTTATGATGGTGTATACCCTATTATGGGGTAACCTTTGGATTAAGATAAATCTTCATGATTAATGCAAGCCTTGTCCTTCATGGACGACGGTAACGCCCCGTTCATTGAGTCATTGTATCTTATTGGTAATCTTAAGCAGATGGAAACAGGAAATGGATCATGTATACTTGGGGTGTTACACAAAATAACTCTTGTTCTTGTCAAAACTTCATTATCAATGATCACAAATATCAAAACAAGAATTAAAACTAAAATAAAACATCAAAACCAACAAGATCAAGATCACTTACCTTGAAGATAAATAGACATAGAGGTGGAGTTTAGTGGTTTTGAGGATGGGAGGTGGTAGCTAGTGGTGGAGGGATGTTAGGGGCGGCAAACTTGGCCGGAGGCTAGCCGGAAACTCGTCGGAAACAGTGGTGGCAGCTTGGGGGAGAGTGTGGCTGGCTAGAGAGAGAAAGAAGAGAGAGAAGAGAAACCTTGAATTCACTTGGTGCAAAACACTTGGTGCAAAGATGAAGATAAATACTTGGCTAAAATTAAAGCTTCAAAAGTCACTTTTGCTAATTATAAATTAGGATTAATTAAGGGTAATTAACTAAACAAATGTGGCAAAGACTTGTTGGGCCGAAATTGACCTTAAACGAGCTCGAGTTCGGAAAAACAACCAAACCGAGTGCGAAAAACTCAAAATTAAATGTTTGCGAAGTTATAAAAATTAAAAATAATACTAATAATAATAATAATATTATTATTATTATTATTATTATTATCATCATCATCATCTTAACCCATAATCCTCGAGGCCTACTCTTGATTCACCCGATATTTAATTAATCAACAAAACTGGAATTAACAATCAATGAAACTTGAATTGCAAAATGGGACCCAAATGAAATATCCCCCAACCGGGATAATTTAATATGATAAATAAAAGTGAAAAATTTAAATGGCATAAGGTAATTCGGTACATATATAAATTGATTATAATTGAATTAATAAACATGATTTGGTTAAACAAATAACCATGAGTGAGATTAACTCCATAAACTTGATAATTAAATGAATACACATGATTAATTAAATAAATAAATATGATTTAAATAATAAATATAGGTTAGGGTCGGGTAATTACAGCCTTCTCCTCTTAAAGAGTTTCGTCCTCGAAACTTATGACACTTGCCAAATGTATGAAATGCCGTTAAAAATACATGGGTCATCGATTCCCATTGCTTTCCTCTGAAGAGGTATAATTTGCCCAGTGTATTCCGACTAAGGGTGTCTATGTATTGTATAACTGCTTAATCCCCTGTTTCAGTAGTAGATCCAGGTACTTCTCATGCGATAGCCTCAATGAACTCAATTACTCTGAGTCAAAATTGATATTCTCTTCGACAGAAAAGAACCTTGTTACTAGTGAGGAGGTGCTCACTACTAGTTCATCACCTTGTCCACCAATGAAAGTTGTTGTATACCCTGATAAGTACTCTGATACTATTACGAGCTATAAAACACGTCATATACGTGTTCAGGTTTAACATGGAAGTGCAGTCAACAAGCTACAAGATTTAACCTTTCAATGAATCATAGCCCCATGTAACTAGTCCCTAATTGTCCTTAGATAGATGGTCTCTTACGACCTTGACTAGAAGAGCCTTTTGAAATACTTTATAACCCATCTGAGATTTTGGTTATTTCCTTATTTTGCCAGCACAACTCTTTTGTCAGCCTTGTATCACCTCAATATGTACTTGAATTCTCCCTCTTAATACTTACTTGGGTTAGCTCTGACCTTGTACTCAATGTTTCTTCTGGCTCACTCCAATATAATTAGACAGTGCTTGAGATTATGCCCTCATCAAGATGTTCTCATCTGATATTCATAATGGCTTACATGATCTCCCCTCATCAGACTACTTAATGATTTGCTCCCGGTCAATAATGGGTAATGAAATGACCATGGTTAGGGATGAGAGTAATGAAATTCTTAGCCAAGCGAATCATTGCATACAGAAGAAATGAATAATGAGACTAGAAAAGGCAAATAAAGGAAATGTTATCATGGGGTGGTTAGAATAAAGATAATCATACGTGTATCATGAATTCTTAAATATAATGCCACAAGAATTATGGTTTATAAAAATGGATCATAAAGGGTCCAATGAATAATCAACCAAGGAAAAAGATGGCATGGTTATACTCGGGTTTAACTGATGAATTGGAAATAAGATGACGAGCAACTGAGCTTCAACTAGGTGACCTTATAGCCATAAGGAACAAGATAGTGCAATAGATAGATGGGACAAGCAATGTGCAATAAATAGATACATAGAGTGGATAAGCAAAGTACAAGAGATAGACAACTAGATTAGATAAGCAAAGTGTAATGGATAGATAAGTGGATTAGACGAGCAAAGTGCCAATCGATAGATAAATAGATTGAATAAACCAGGTACAATGGATAAATAAATAGCTTGAACAAGCAAGGTCTAATGAATGGATAAACGGATTGAATAGGTTGCAGTGGAAACATGCATTTGCTCATACGGAGCCAAGTCAAGTACGGCAATAAGATTAAATAAGGATTACTAAAGTTCACTTATGAGGATATAAGATATAGGTGTAAGAATTGCAAGTGCCATAAATAGATCAATAGATTAAACCAGTAAAATACAATGGATAGATAAATAGATTGAACGAGCAAAGTACCAATGGATAAGTAAATAGATTGAACAAGTGACATGAGAAACGTGCCTTTGCTCATATGAAACCAATTCAAGTCCAATAATAAGATTGAACCGAAAAGCTAAAGTTTACTTATGAGCATGTAGGATATATGTCTGGGAGTTGAAGTTCAAAATAAGGAGAGTAAGGAAATTATGACAATCGCAATCACCCACACCAATGAGAGTTGAATTACATTATGAATTCAGAACAAGTTATACGAACGTATTATTATGAATAAATGAGATGTAAGGTAGATGTGGAAATCAGCTCTCAACGAAATGAACTATAACTCAAGATTATGAAATAGAGATGGTGAAGGTCGAGAGCACGGAAATGTTGACAACCATATAGGGTTGAACAAGAATGTATTGCACATTTAACAATGGGTTTGCAAAGACATGGAAGATCACGCTAATAGGAATATTGGGTTGAAATGCAAGGGAGCTTAAACAATATTGGATAGCATCAAGTTTTGAAGATGAGACAAGCAATAAGAATTATTATAAATTAGTAGTCTTGTAAAAGATAAATTGTGGTTGCATGGTTTAGGTGTGATATTCGAACCTTAAATCATTCCTGGAAAAGACTTCTGTTGCTGGTAGTTAACCCCATGAATCATTTGTGCAAGGTATAGGGCGCTTATTTTGATAGTGATCTTGTGCAACTCTCTGTACACAGTACACAACCATAAGATTCTGTCTTTCATCGTTATATAAACCTGGGGTTCTCCATGAGGACACACTTAGTCAAACAAATCTCTTATAATTCATCCACTGAATCTTTAATTCTTTGGACTCTGTTGGGGGTCATATGATAGGGGTTTTGAAAATGGATTGAGCACCTATAACTAGGTTGATCTGAAAATTAATGTTTCTTGGGGAGAAACAATCCTGATAGTCCTCAGATAAAACATCTCTAAATCCACCAACTGGAAATATGGATATGGATATACCGAGTGTGGTTGACAAATCACTAATATTCAATGCATTACTGACATGATAATTCACTTGCTTGTACAATGTAATTGGGCGGATAAATAGGGCTTTTCTTCCATCGGCGCATAGAAATGCACGTTTAGCCAATTCTCATCTCTCAAGCTAACCTTAAGATCCTTACCAATCATCTTAGTCCTGTAAGTACACAGTCAGTTTAACCCCATAATAATACCAGATCTGCCAATCAAACTGGATTGAATATCCAGTGAATATGGTTCCAGCAATACTATTAGAGGCATGTGTATAAAAGATAAACACTCAACTGCCTACTGGTCTCAGTAAATTGAAATGATAGGGGGTAATTCGAAATATAAAGAGATGTAACCATAACATGAACTCTTGCAAAGGTATTTCTTTATTGGTTAGAAAGGATCGACATGTAAGCTGAATGAATGAAAGGATGAAGAATCGAAATGAAAGAGGCAAGGCATAGAAATGACCTGCAGCATATACAAGACATGCAGTTTATTCTTGATGGTCATGATAGTAAAGTAAATGATCGATGTTATGAAGTTAAAAGAGAGAATTAAGTAATGAAGGTGAAGAAAGATAACAGGTTACCAAAGCAGCTTTTGAAAAGTCATATGGTATCCGTATGTGAGTAAAGTGATGAAGATAAGGGTCAACACTATCAGAAGGAAAATTTTATTCATCTGATGTTTAAAAGGACAATACATTAAGATGAGGGAGTCAATCTTATGACTGAACATGATGACATCCATCAATAAAACAATTTGCAATAAATGGAAGTCTTAGGTAGGCATATAAACTTCAAAACTGCTGGCAGATGAAAATAGCACCAATCGTTGTTTATCATTAACAAGATAGGCTATATTAGTAAAGAAAGGATTGCCAAAATAACTTGAGTAATGACATGCAGTCACGACGATGGAGTAGTATGCCAATATGACGTTACAGTGCTATAGAAATACGAACAATATGGATACATTTAATTGCTGCAAGTGCACTCAATGACTGGGTCTGAAGCAACCAAAGGCTTTACAAGCAATAAATAAATAGTACCCAAATAGAAGCAATGAGTTCAAGTAGGTGACAGTAAAAATATGAACATAGTGATGACTAAGCTGTAAGTAGAGTGAGTCAAATATGCTTAGGAAGAACTGCAAATCACACAGGAATGCACACCGGGGGTCATTATAGGCTTTATTATGGAAATAGAGAATTAAACGGTTATGATTATCAGGGTTTGAATCGCCTACAAGAAAGGTTGCTCAGATGTGTTTGAAAAAGTACCCACAGCCCACATATGAGAATTTCCATAAGCACCCCATTACAAATCAAGAGAGTGTTAGCAGTAAAGAAATGATGCCTCTGAACAATTTAAGGTAACTAGGGTAGAAATAAGTCAATTACAGGAAGTCATGGGAACATTGCTGATGTAAGATCTTAGTGTCAAGACCAGATAATTCCTATACATGGCAACTTAATTTTATTTGTCCCACACATATATATATGCTAAGTAGCACACTATAAGCTACTAATTGTTATCACCATATATAAGCACTAATTGTAGTGTTCATCTCATACTGGTTCACCTCAAAGATATTGCCCCGCAAGGTATTTCCTCATCTAGAGGTTTACATCTAACTTGACACTGTATTGATCCCTTAAGACGTTGCAAATGGCATCTCCACATTGGGTTTCAACTATCACTGTACCCAAGAGTAGGGATATTAACACACCTCGATAAGATTCTCAAATCCTGGGGCAAAATAGACAGAGTTCCGCCTAAAAACTGATTAAAACCCAGGCTTAAAGCCTTACAATAGATACCTGAAATAGAGAGAAAGACTTCAATAGCTCAACGGCCACACACCGGAGTTCATAACTCAACGGGTTACACACCTGGAGTGCACGATTACAGAAGTTTAAACAAATAAGAGAAATGAAACATGCAATACAACTCCCAGATAAATGAGAACATGCCTCACTAACAGGTGACCAAAATGGTTCCACAGTTCACTTTGCTCATACTTGAATCTCATGATATTAACAAATGATTGAGTCACCCAAATGAAAATGCTTTCTCCATATATGCCCATACATATGAACTTATAAGCAATAGCTTATTTACTGGGTCCAACATAACTCATACACACCTTGATAGCTAACTCATAAACACTTGATAGCTCATAGTGGCCCTTAAACCTTATCTCTGATACCAAATCTGTAACGCCCCTAAAATGCGAATGATATGATTTACAGAAAACTACAGCGGAAGACTTAATAAAAGAAGGCGCTGCCGCCGTCCTAATAAGGACAAGACTCACTGAAACCATTAAATCTTACAACTCGTGTTCACAATCACAAAATCTATTAAACTGAAAGACTTTAAGATCAAAGTCCATAATAGTTCAACCATACCATGTACTAATTCACACTTCATACCACCCAAGTAATTTGACCCTAAAGTCGATTCCAATATTCATGCTATGCTGAATCCACTGTGAGCATCTGACGAGTTCTAAAAGGGCTTGCTAGATGGAGAAACATTTGATACTTCATCACCTAAAATGGAAAACATGAAAACAATTCGAAAATATGAGCAAAAACTCAGTACATGCATTCCTGTATTGTAAAATGAGCATAGAAATACTGTTGATGGGTACCCATCTTTGCAATTCATTTAGTTGGCAATAACAATGAAAATGAAAGTATTATAAAATTGAATTGCTCATTATTATCTGGATGTGAACCCCTTGCACTGATATGATCTATACATAGGTGTACACCTGCCAATCCGATCAAGAGTTGGCCTGAAGCCGCGCGGATAAATGATGGACTGACGTCCTATAGATGATAACGAACGAGGTCATAAGTTAAATGGCAAATCACTGTATAAACTGATTCATTGATAAACTCTTTAAGAGTTATAATTTGATAAACATGATCTGCTTTATAAAGATACAGACAATGGACGTACCTTGAATCTTTAAAAAAAAAAACATCTGACTTGATACAAGTCAGCTGTTTCATAAATGTCATCTGACTTGATAAATATGTTCTGACTTGATAACACTTATGCATAATGGGGAACAATAACTAAGCCTCAACTCTATTTCATAAATATCATTGTAAGTATGTGTAGTCAGTAAATGATCTTTACTCACATAATTGAGTAAGTAAAAGTAACAGAAATTGAGTAATTAAATGGTATACATAATGAGTACTTTAATATAACTTCAAAACTGAATTGATGAAAGTAATTAAATCCAATATAAAGTAAATAGAAGTAAAATAGTCCACAATGAGATAAATGATATTAGAGAGGAAAAAGCCTTGATGGTGATAATTGAGAGAATGGTTATGGTCTTTTCTGAAATAAGTTGCTGATACGAGTTTAAGGCTCGCTGATATATAGCTTGGTTCAAGATAACAGCGCGTACACTAGATTAGCTTGATAAATACATTTAATACAATCTGAATTGAGTAAGTAATAGAGGTCTGAGGTCAAGAGAGATATATCTTGGTTCAAATAGCACAAACTGCAATAACTTCGTCTGATAAATATGGTTTATGAGTCACAACTCTCCCACTTTTCATATTTCCTTCATAATCCATTAGATATAGAATTCCACCCCAAATGAGTCATTAAACTCGTTAGAAGCTATTAAGCTCACTAAGTTTGGTATTTTCTTCGTAAAATCCATAATTGATTCAAAGCTCATAAACAAGCTCCCAAATTGTATATTTGTCTTCTTCTTTCTCATTAATCAAGCTAAAAGCTCCATGAAAGTCCGTGAATATTTACTTCCCCCTTAAATGACTTGGCCCAAAATACACAAAATGAGTGCATGATCAACCTCACTTAATCTTTATTATTGCTCTTTATACAATTACTCAAAATGCTTTCAAAAATCACCAAACTCAAAATACTCAACCAAAATTCATGAGATCTTATAGGAAATTAAAAAATAATATGAACAATCTACCGTAAAATTTTTAGAATTTTCCTCCAAGTATATACTGTACAGAAATTGCAATAACAACTTGATTTACACCCAAACAGGTCAGTTCACTTCAAAAATTCATAACTTTCATTCTAGACCTCAAATGGAGACGTAAAACCCCAACATGAAAAGATTAAGAAGTTCCAAAAAACTTTTATTTACAACACAAAACATGATCGCCATAATAGGATTCTCAAAATGGGACTAAAATACTAGTGTATCAGTTTTGATCTCATTCTGCGTAGTTTTGGTAAAACGACTATAACCTTTTCCACAAACCTCGAATTAAGGCGATTCAAGAGGCATTTGAAAGCTAACACACTGAAATATTTACCCACTAAAAATATAATTTTTTAATGGGCCAATCATTACCAGTTTAATCATGAACTCTGCCCTATTTTGCTGAAATTTTCAGCCTCATTGTTTCGACTTTCCCCTCTCTTTTCATTTAAATCCTCATTTGAAATCATTCCAAATCATCAAAAGCATCATCATAATCATCAATAAAACTAAAGATTATAAAATCATATACAAATCAATCCATAAACATGGTTTTAATTTAAGCTTGCATGAACATGATCACCCCCTAACCCTAGCATGGTTCAAGCTCAACTCCAATATGATCAATACCAAAATAACTCTTGTTCTTATCAAAAGTTCATGATCAATGATCATAAATATCAAAATAAGAATCAAAACTAAAATAAAACATCAAAACCAACAAGATCAAGATCACTTACCTTGAAGATAAATAGAGATAGAGGTGGAGTTTAGTGGTATTGAGGATGGGAGGTGGTAGCTAGTGTGGAGGGATGTTAGGGGCGGCAAACTTGGCCAGAGGCTAGCCGAAAACTCGTCGGAAACAGTGGTGGCAGCTTGGGGGAGAGGGTGGCTGGCTAGAGAGAGAAAAAAGAGAGAGAAGAGAAACCTTGAATTTACTTGGTGCAAAACACTTGGTACAAAGATGAAGATAAATACTTAGCTGAAATTAAAGCTTCAAAAGTCAATTTTGCTAATTATAAATTAGGATTAATTAAGGGTAATTAACTAAACAAATATGGCAAAGACTTGTTGGGCCGAAACTGACCTTGAACGAGCTCGAGTTCGGAAAAACAACCAAACCGAGTGCGAAAAACTCAAAATTAAATGTCTGCGAAGTTATAAAAATAATAATAATAATCATGATAATAATAACAATAATAATAATAATAATAATAATAATAATAATAATAATAATAATAATAATAACAACAACAATATCTTAACCCATGATCCTCGAGGCCTACTATCGATTCACCCGATATTTAATTAATCAACAAAACTGGAATTAACGATCAATGAAACTTGAATTACAAAATGGGACCCAAATGAAATATCCCCCAACCGAGGTAATTTAATATGATAAATGAAAGTGAAAAATTTAAATGGCATAAGGTAATTCGGTACATATATAAATTGATTATAATTGAATTAATAAACATGATTTGGTTAAACAAATAACCATGAGTGAGATTAACTCCATAAACTTGATAAATTAAATGAATACACATGATTAATTAAATAAATAAACATGATTTAAATAAATAAATATGGGTTAGGGTCAGGTTATTACACAACCACAATGAACAACTTATTTTTGACCCCCTTCCCTAAATTCCTGGCTTTGCCACTATAATGAGGTGGAAGAACCTCGAGTCCATTCGGGGCAAAATTGGGCAAACGGGTTGTTTTAATCATCGAAATTGGGCAAACGGGTTGATTTGCGGGTAATAATTTGTCAACTCAACTGCATTCAGAAATAAGTTTGCATATTCGGTGAAATTAGTTATTTTAGTAATGGTCAGCTGTTAGCAGTTTTACTAGCAATTAGTTGTGATCCACTAGTGGTTATTGGTTAACTGTTCAACTAGCGATTTAAAATAAATGTGTTTAGCGAATGTAACTGTTGAAGTAACAGATTATGTAAAATGACTAAAACGACGCAATAAATAAAGGTTTTTAGTAAATAAAAAGAAAAATTTTATAATTTACAATGCAACCACTGGGTAGAAGTTTTTAAAAGCTATTTTCATTAGTTTTTGAAAAACACTACATAAACATCTAACAACTACCTCATCTACTACTTTACTGAATACTTTTAAGTAGTGGTCCATAACATTTTGACCACCACAAATCACTAGCCTCTACTTCAACCTCTATTACCGAACACAGTCAAAAACTGATCAAACATTTGGGTTACAAGCCTGCGAGAACATAGGCTAATAGACTCCTTTGGAGTGGGGTTTGGCTGAACAAAACATCCTTTGAAGTTATTGCTTTAATTTTATATTTCAAATAATTTCGCATTAGCTTCTACCATCCTCCATGTTTATGGTACATAATTTTGAACCCCAAACTTGATAACGTGATGGTTAATTGTTCGTGTGCATAGTAATAGGTCACGTTTGAGAAAGTTATACTTGCATTTTGTTTGTATTGTAAATGTGATGTGATTCATGTGACTATCTATAGTAGAGGTGGAAAACAAGTTGGGTCTGGTCGACCCATTTAGTAAACGGGTTAATTTTGTGTGGGTTTTGAAAATAGTTTAGATTCATTCAAAATTGAAAAAGAACAAGTATTGACACCAAACGATCAAATCATGTCAACTTCAGGTCGAAATCAGTTCAGTTCAGGTTGGGTTCGTGTCGTGTTGTCATGTCAGGTCATACTTTCTTAACTCTAGTCTATAGCTAGGCTGAGGATTCCTGAAGAAACCTAATTGAGTGATTGGTAACTAGATGTTTTATATGGTTTATTAAAAAAATTAACTAACTTGTTTGTTCTATCGATTGTTATTCATATATGAAGTGTCCCTGGCTAGGAACATTTTTTTCTTTTTTTCTTTTTTCCCCCCTTTCTTTAGTTAAAAGACGGATAAAGTAGCACATCTAATAGTCTTAGTAATGGAGGTCTTGTAGTAGGGTATGATAGCAAACCAAAATATAGATAAATATTATTTCATCATAAATTATTTTAAGAAGTATAGTTAGTAACAAAATAAATGCATCATAAACTAATACAATTACTTAAAATTGTAGGTTACCATTGTCCTACCGTCAAACTAGTAGCAATTTGAATCACAACTCTTCCATTGCTCTAACATCTTGAACACAAGTTTTCTGTCCAGAGGCAACATCCCTATCATCAACATCATTATCACTCTCAACATTTTGTGTATATGTCCTGTCAACAACCTCAACAAAATCTCGTTCATTCAGGTTGTACCTTCGTATAATCGTGTAATGCCGTGCAAGTTAGACTATATTCCTTTTGTGTTTCAAACTAGTAACTTGGCATAGATTTCAAAATCCTCCACTTTTTCCCCAATACCCTGAATGATCTTTCAATTACCCCCCTTCATGATGAACGTATATAATTGAATGCTTCCTGATAGCAAGTGGTTCACATGTCCCAAATTGTGCCAACTAATATCTTTCTCCCTTATAAGGTACCCAAAATCAATAAGACAATATTTGCCTACACAAATTAACAAAAAATGTGAATACAACATAAATAAGATAATGACTCATGCTTTAATGT
>JAKOGI010003671.1:40000-45780 GCA_029747015.1 Carnegiea gigantea | reverse complement strand
AAAAAGCTCAAAATTATCAAACAGAAAGTTAAAGGTTGGTCAAAAACTCACTTTAGCCACTTCCTCGAGAAAATAACTAGAAACACACAAAAAATCGAGTATCTTGAAGATAAACTCATATCGAACCCAGAAAATTTTTGACTTAATTCATGGTTGACAAGCCTCCTTAAATAGGGAGGGAAAATGATGCTTTTCAATCAAAAATATTGGGGCCAACTACACCGAAAAGCAGGGTTAGTGAGTAGGGATAAAAACTTTACCTTCTTTCAGCGTAGAGCCAACACTAGAAGAAATAAGAAGCTGATCACCAAGCTTCATGGCGATTGTGGTATATGGATCGATGAGCAGCAGGTGATAGCAGAGAAATTTACAGCTAATTTTACCAAAAGATTTAAATCTGCTCATAATGAGCAGCGCTCCCTACCTGACATTGGCCTCCCTAGCTTAATTTCGGACCGTGAAAATAGTGAGCTTATAAGACTCCCTAACTTGGATGATGTAAAACATGTAATGTTTAGCATTGAATCCAGTAAAACCCGAGGACCTGATGGTTTCAGAGCAGGTTTTTTAAAGAATTATTGGAATATTGTTAAAAAAGATCTGTTTAACTATATTTTAGAATTCTTCATTAACGGCAAGATCTTAAAAGAAATCAATCATACCTTCATAGCACTAGTCCCTAAAATAGAAAACCTAGTACAGACGAATCAATTCAGACCAATCAGCCTGTGCTCTACCATCTATAAGATCATTGCCAAAATACTTGTCAATCGATTAAGACCACTACTAGATAAAATAGTCTCTCTTCTTCAAAGTGTCTTTATTACAGGGAGATTTATTCATGATAATATCCTTATATCTCATAAGATAATGCATAAATCTAAGAACCTTAAAAGCAAAACATCTTGGGTAGCCACTAAATTTGATATGGAAAAAGCTTATGATATGATGCAATGGGACTTTATTTTAAAATGTTTTCAAGAAATAGGCTTGCACCCAACTTGGAATAAAGGGATAAAAGAATGTATTTCTTCAGTATCTTATTATATGATGGTAACCCAACGGGTTATTCAGTCCGGCAAGAGGAATTAGACAAGATGATCCTCTTTCTCCATATATCTTCATCATTTGTATGGAAGCTCTAGGTCTTTGGTTATCAAAGGAAGTAGCTATTAGAAAATTAGACATAGGAATTAAAATATGTCCAAGGAGCATCACCATATCAGGCCTGCTTTTTGCAGATGACTACCTACTTTTTTGTAAAACTAACAATGGCAGCTGTACGAACCTAAAAACATTGTTAGACAAATTCTGCTCTATTTTAGGACAACTAGTTAACTACCATGAGTCGATTCTCACGTTCTCACACAATGCCTCGGCTAATCAGAAGCAGGTAGTCACGAGCATCTTTAATATTCCTCGCCGAGACTCATTAGGCAAATATCTGGGTTGTCCCCTCTTCCAAGGTAGACTCTCTAAAACTACCTTCAATGAGATAATTCATAAAGCAACTACTAAACTAAAGGGCTGGAAAGCAAACTGTTTATCCAAAGCAGGTGGAACAGTTCTAATTCAATCCCAACTAGGGTCGCCACCAGCACACCCAATGTAATGCTTCCAGCTCTTAGTCACTACCAGTCAACACCTAGATAGACTAAATAGAGAATTTTTTTGGTGTAATACCAATGCAGAAAAAGGGTTACCACTTGTTGCGTGGAATAAACTCTGCTTGCCAAAGAGCAAGGGCGGACTAGGATTACGAAAAACAGAAGCGGTCAATAAACCGCTCCAATGTAAACTGGCTTGGCAAATTCTTACCAATAAGCCTAGCATATGGGTCCAAGCCATGAGGACTAAGTACCCTTATAATGTGGACTTCCTTAATTATAAAAGGAAAGCTCCTGACTCACCAGTCTGGAAGAACTTATTAAAATGTCGAAACCTTGTAAAGCACGATCTCATTTGGAAACTAGGGAATGGTGAAAGGGACTTGATAGCTCAGGTATGATGATTGGGTAAAATTAAGAATTTCATCGACTGACTTAATTTAGATGAAGATACTTTTCTTAGTCCACAAGCAAAAGTGTCTGAGTTCATCGAACAAAATAGAACCTGGGACCTCACAAAACTTGCCTTTATACTGAATAATCACCTAATCATTCAGAAGATACAAGGAGTTACCATTCCCACACATAGTAAGCAAGATTCCTTTTGTTAGGGACTTGATAGCTCAGGTACCTTAACTACCAAATCTGCTACATGGATAGCACACGACACGTCGATAAATGACTCTTCTGATTGACCCTTCAAATGGATTTGCAAATTGATACCATGCTTAAAATCAAAATCTTTTTATGGCAAATTTGCCATAAAGCGATCCCCGTTTGAGGTAACCTCCTCAAACGAGGATTGAACATCGACCTAGTGTGTCCCACTTGCGTGGATGACATTGAGTCAATTGAACATTTTTTCAGTGATTGCCAAGTGGTCAAGAAGGTACGAGAACTAACTGCTAAACATCAATGATTCCCGATCTAGTTTTCACCTAGAGGATGCCAGGAGATCACTGAGGCCCTAAAGTGGGTCAAATCTTCCCGCAATTCGAAGATGCTTCAAAAATTCTCCTTCCTAGTTTGGAGCATCTGAAAAGACAGAAACGAAACAGTTTTCGAGAAAAATTTTTTTCAATCTACTAGGATGCTTAATCAGAGCAAAAAAGGCATATGCCGAATGGAGAACCCGAACTTGCATGTCGGGTGAACATACTCAAAAGGGGCCCCCTTCTTGCCCTTCCACATCTTTCCAGCTTGTTAGGTGGGACCCTCCATCTCTAGGATTTGTAAAAATCAACTTTGACGAATCCCTCCTCAATTCCTCAGCAGCAGGAGGATATATACTTTGCAACTGGATAGGCAACTACTCAAAGCAGGAGCAGTTTCTTATGGTCATACATCTATCCTTGTAGCCGAAGCTAGAACGCTTCAAGATGGAGTTGCAGCGGCTATACAAGCAGGCTTCAGCAGGTTATGGATTGACAGATACAATCTCATTGTGATTTAGGCATTAAAAGGCAAATCCCTTGTCCATTGGAAAATTGACACAATCATTGACGACATCCACACATGGCTACACTATGGTACCAATCTCATATTATTCATATTTTTCGGGAGGCAAATATGGCTGCTGACTGACTCTCTAAATTTGGTCACTCTATCGCAACCCCTTCTCTTCAAATGTCTGTTTTTCCCCAGAGCTTGGATCTATCTTAAACGAGAATGTAGTTGGACGCACTCTTGTGAGAAGAGACGCCTAACATTTACTGTTTTTCATTTTTACCATTGTAAAAAAAAAAAAATCTACAATATTAAATAAATCTTTTCGATAGACAAGATACTATATTATGCTTGCGTTTCTCAAACCTTACAGTATAAGAAAGTAAATGAAAGGGTATAAAATTCAATTTAATAAAGATTAATAATTCTTTTAAAGCAAACTTAACTCTTTTATTATTTTTATATATTTATTTAAATACGCATAATACTGTCTGCTGTATATTTTACTTCAAACTGCCATGAATAAATTAATCGTGAATCTACATCCTGCATTTGCATCCTTCCCTTTGTCCTTCTTTCACCATAATTATCATCATCTTCTTCTTTAATTAATCAATTTGATTTACACTTTCAAAAGCTGAGATGGTTGGTTTTCTGACCATCCTAGCCATCCCTTTGTCATCTTGTTCATTTCTATTCAGTAGTATGTTATTTTTAGTAGTAAGGGGTGTTCTACAACAACATTTTGAGTAGCATTTGACGTTTTGACTAAATCAATACACTCATAAGTAATTTTGAGTATTCGGTAACATAGTATTTTGATTAGTATTTCAATTAGCGTTTAGCGTTTTAAGTAGCGTTTCTGAAAAGCTAATAGTATCAACGTTTTGCACTTTTTTTGCTAAAAAATATCCTTTGAAAATTTTATATTTGGAAATTATCTAAATCCTTTTATGTAAATTTACATTAATTAGTTAACCCAACAGCTACATTTACCGAACATATTTATTTTAACTGCTAATCCAAACGTCTATCTGCTAACAGCTAAATTAGAAACGCTATCCGCTACCTGAACAGTTATTCGCTACCTGAACCGCTATCTGCTACGTGAGCCATTAATTTTGCCGAAAAGGGCCATAGTCTCTCTCCAATTGTGAGAATAGTTTGTCTCTATGATGGTGAGAGTGTTTTTTTAATGGTTGGGGTCATTTGTTTTTATGTAGCCTTTTCATATGTTTTCAAGGGAAGAATTGTGAGGCAAAGATGGAGCGAGTCTTCAATGACTTTCAACACCAGATCAGCAGAATAAGTTCTGTCAAAAGAATATCTTCAGTCAAAAGATCTAGAATATCCTCCGTTAGAAGATTATATCAGATCAGTAGATCTATTTCAAGAAAAATATTACGTCAAATCGGTGGATCTTTTCTCCAAATTGTATAATAAAATAATAATTATGCAAAGAAGAACGATCAATGTATGTTAAAATAGTTTTTTTTAGGAAGGGATATTGTATTTTGATATTAGAATTTGTGTTTAATTTGTATGTGTTCGATATACCTCGTAGGTGCCACATGGCCAATTATTTAATGAAATTCTTCCTTTTTCTCCGCCAAAAAAAAAAAAGAACCATCAACCTATGGAGAAAATGTTTTTAAAAAGCCCAAAATTCAAATTTTGAATTTTCAACATAATTTTCAACGTTAACTTACGTACGAGCACGAGAGCCCATATATCATTTGGTTGTGACTAATCTGTGGATCATGTGGTTCATACTTCATATGCAAGGTTAATTTCGTGCGTAAGCACTCTCCTTCAGTAGCGCGTCAGCCTTGCCCATATTATTCCAGATTTGAGTTGAAACGAAAAAAGCATACAATGGTTTTCTGCCACATATATATATATATATATATATATATATATATATATATATATATATATATATATATATATGACGACTCTGCTAGGATAAGGTTTTACATAGAATGAGTAGAATGAGGTGATCAAAAGTGATCAGTATCTATTGTATCAGTGATAATTAGTATTACTTTAGTAATCAACATATCTTGAACAAATTTTCAGAAGTTGTTTTAAAGGTATGTTGATTACCAAGGTAATATTAATGATCATTGAACACTACAAGAATCCGGTCCATTTGAGACCGAAATTAAAACCGGTCTCTGATTTAGTTTGGAGACCGAAATCAGAGACCGAAATATGTGGTATCCAATTACTTTCAATTTGGAGACCGAAAATTACTATGCGGTCTCTACCTGAGACCAACATAAATTTCGGTCTCAGAATTTAGAGACCGAAATATTATGCGGTCTCACCTAGAGACCAAAATAATATTCGGTCTCAGATTTTAGAGACCAACAAAAATATCGGTCTCTAATTTGAATTCTTTGGAGACCAAATTAATTGCCGGTCTCAGATTTCGAGACCAAAATCTACACCCGGTTTCAATTAGAGACCAAAGGAATTCGGTCTCTGTTTCGGTTCAATATTCCAGAAGCATCTAGGAATTTCAGAGACCGAAATCCCTTCATTGGTCTCAAAAAAAGGTATTACTTCAGAGACCGACCTTTGAAATCGGTCTCCATTTGAGACCAATTACATGTTCGGTCTCTAACCACACAAAGTGTTTGTAATTTTCGGCTTAAGTTTTAGAGACCAAAATCCAAATTTGGTCTCCATTAGAGACGAAACTTGACTTTGGACTCTGATTTG
>JAKOGI010003671.1:35000-37500 GCA_029747015.1 Carnegiea gigantea | reverse complement strand
TACGCACCTGCGACATCTGTATTAGTGCAATATGTGCCGCACACTGGGGAGCAGGAACCAAATGACGATGTGAAGAAGTTCCTTGAACTAATCTAGGCAGCGGAGAGACCATTGTTCGAGGGATGTGGAATGTCACTGCTTAAAGCTGTTGCGCGGCTTGCAAATCTGAAATGTGAATATGATCTACCCCATCGCGCGGTCGATGGTATTGTATCCTTCATAAAGGATATATGCCCCAACAACAACGACATGGTCGGTAATTACTACGAAGTGAAGAAGTTGCTTGCGGGTCTTCAACTTCCACATCATAAAATTGATGTCTGCCCCAATGGTTGCATGTTATTCTAGAAGGGGGCAGAGGAGCTCGATAGATGCTCTTTCTGTGATGAAGGTAGGTACTTGAGGACCAGCAAACAAGGGAGACAAATCCCGAGAAAGCATCTAATATATTTCCCCATCGGACCGCGACTACAATGATTTTATGCAACGAAGAAAACTGCTGAGAGTATGCGGTGGCACCATGAGCACAAGCGACCTCCTGGGGTCATGGCACACCCATCTAATAGTGAGGCGTGGAAACATCTAGACGTTTCCTATCCTTCATTTGCCGTCGAACCTCGTAATGTGAGGCTAGGGTTGTGCACTGATGGCTTCTCTTCGTTTGGTCATTATGGTCAAACATATTCATGCTGGCCAGTGATTGTTACCCCTTATAATTTGCCCCCATGGATGTGCAAGAAAAGACAGTTCAAGTTCATTGCTCTCCTCATTCCCGGTCCGAAGAATCCAAAAGGAAACATCGACATATATATGCAACCTCTTATTGAAGAACTGAAGCAACTTTGGAATGAAGGAACACCAACATATGACGTCTCCCTGAGGCAGAATTTCGTAATGAAGGTTGCAATTTTATGGACTGTGAGTGACTTCCCCGCGTATGGCATGCTTTCTGGCTGGACGACTGCCGGAAGGTTAGCATGCCCGTACTGTATGGAACACACAAAAGTATTCAGGCTAGCCCATGGGAAGAAGCAATCGTGGTTTGACTGTCATCGTCAATTTCTCCCACCAGATTATAAATTCCGGCGTAACAAATCTGCTTTTTACAAAAACAGGGAGGACCATTCTAAACCTCCTCCTATGCTGACCGGTGAGCAGCTTTGGAGTCGTGTCTCTTCCCTCCCGACGGCAATAGATCACAAGGGAAAAGTGGATGGGTACGGACAGTCACACAACTGGACTAGACGTAGCATATTTTGGGAACTACCTTACTGGAGCAAGTTGTTAATACGCCACAACCTTGATGTCATGCGCATTGAGAAAAATGTGTTTGAGCAAATCATTAACACGGTGTTGAATGTGAAAGATAAAACAAAAGATGACATCAGCGCGAGAGAGGACATGCGTACCCATTGTAAACGTAGGAGACTTAATGTTCAGGTTGTTGCCGATGGCGACGGACGCCGGCGAGAAGTTATGCCACCAGCTCCATATGTTTTGAACAGGGATTACAAGAAGGTGGTGTGTGACTGGATCCGTAAGGTGAAATTCGCAGATGGTTACGCCTCGAACTTGAGTAGGTGTGTGGACATGAGGAATGCTTCACTGCATAACATGAAAAGCCATGATTGTCATGTTTTTATGCAGCGATTGTTGCCTCTGGCTTTCAGGGATCTCTTACCCACCAATGTCTGGAATGTGCTAACTGAGCTAAGCCAATTTTTTCGAGATTTGTGTTCGTCGAAGTTGCATGCCGATGACGTAATTCGTTTGGAGAATAACATTGCAGAAATTTTGTGCAAGTTGGAACAAGTTTTCCCCCCATCTTTCTTCAACGTAATGGAGCATCTACCTGTCCACTTGCCTACGGAACTAAAACCTGGGGGGCCGGTTCAATATCGATGGATGTATGACAACGAAAGGTATGACAAAGCTCACAGAAATCGTGTCATCGGAATGAAGGTACAGAAATAACGTTTGGGTGGGTTGTGTTACAGGTTTCTTCATCACTTAAAGGGGAAAGTAGGCAACAAAGCACGTGTTGAGCCTTCAATTTGCTATGCATACTTAATGAAAGAGATAACGAACTTCATTACAAACTACTTGGACGACAGTGTTGACGTCAGGGCCAATGATTTGCCGAGAAATGTGATGAACATTAAGAAAGACAAATTAGATGCCAACCTCCCGGACATTTTCTCCCGCAACGTTGGATATGCCCCGAATGAGGGGAGCGTGCGCTTCTTGGATCATTTGGATCATCGGTTGGCGCATGCATATGTCTTATCCAATTGTGGGTTGTTAGGAGAATATGAACGGTAAGTTTATGTACTCCTTAGGCAGGGAAATGGTACATACCTTGAACAGGACCAAATGATTTTGTGCGTTCGTTGTGTAGGATGTTCCAGTAGGAGATGATCCACCAAAACCCTCGAGTTCGGGTCGAGAATGTGTGGGGAAATTATGAAGAAAAATTTCCGGAATGGTTCAAAGCGAACGT
>JAKOGI010003671.1:0-30000 GCA_029747015.1 Carnegiea gigantea | reverse complement strand
TAGAGACCGGGTTGCCTCAGTTAGAGACCGTAGAACTTCGGTCTCTAACTGGGCGCTTTCTTGTAGTGGAATTGTTGTTCGAGGCCTTGAACTAAAGTTGAAATTATGGATGAGTCTGACAGCTAGTTTCTTATGATTCTTCCAAGAGTTTGCTATAAATAGCCTTAGGATAGCATACCCTTAGGATGGCATAACCTTAAAAGTTAAGGGCGAGGGTTGAAGACAACATGAAGAGCAAGCACTTGCTGGCGTACACATTACTCAAGCATTTATTGGCATACATTGAGCTTCAATTTGCTTCTATTACATTTGATTTGTATTGTTCAAGTTGTAATTGGGTGGGATTCTAGAGTTGAAGGGACAACTCTACCAAGCCTAGTTGAAAGTATCAACTTATGACTTGGAACTTAGACTAAGGTGACTCTAGAGTTGTAACTATTCCTCCTAATAAAATTGGGTTAATCCTAGAAATAGGAAATTCTAGATGGGAACTAAGTTTGGTTGAGGCTAACCTCGTTAAAAAGTTCTCGTGTGTTTATCCACGTTTATCTTTCTGTTCTTTATTTCGATTAATTTGCAATATTGATCATCACCATATTTACCCCCTCTTTATAGTGATTTAGTAGCTTTTAGACTTTTAACAAACAAGAGACGTACGAAGTAAACAACAATTAATTAATGGCGGAGATCAAGAAGGCAGTGAAGATCACAAGAGTACCTGAGCAATGGCGAATGAGGTTTGATTTAAAGGGAAAGGTGATGATGGTCACCGAAGCTTCCTTCGGCCTCGGCCTCGAATTCTGCCGTGACTTTGCGAAAGCTGGTTGCCTCATAATCGCTGCTGCTCGCAGCATCGACAGCCTCAAAACCCTCTGTGATGAAATCAATGTTGTGGGTAGTGTGAGGGCGTCACGGTTGAGCTCGATGTCGCCGCAGATGGTCAGGTGATCAATGCTGCGTTGTAGAGGGCTCAGATGCTTTTGGCTGCATCAATGCTTTTGTTAACAATGCAGGTGTCTAATCTCTGTTTTTTTGGTGATTGGAAGCTTTGAACCAGTGGTATTTATCAGTATAAGCAATTTAGGAAGACATCATATATATATATATATATATAGATATATATATATATATATATATATATATATATATATATATATATATACACACACACACACACACACATATATATATATATTAAAAGTTGGATACAAATAATGTATGAATGACATGTGTCATCTCACATGGCACAAAATGATGACTTGGCAGCTTGCAATCGGTGGATGTTAGTTGAGACGTATTAATCAACATTAATGCTATTAATTAGAATTTATTACATGTTATAACTTAATTATTTATTGCATGGTTTTAAACCCTAACTTATTTTATTTTTGAGTAAGTCCTCACACGTACGATTAACTTGGTGTGCAATAATTGATTTTTTTAATTTCAAATTGATTCATTTTATTTTTCGACGCTATAAAAATGGTGCTATCTCCGATGGAAAAAGCGACTGCGTTGGTACCTGATGGAGGATGTCAGATTTTTTGACGGAAACATCGTTGGATTTCGACAGAAATTCAAATTTTCGACGGAATTTTCGATGGAAAACGTTTCCGTCGGAAAATACGATGGAAATTCTGATGGGTTTCCGTCGGAATTTCCCAGCCCATTTTTCGAAAAATTTTGGATCTCGGTTTAAATGGTTCAGTGAGAGGGAAGGAGATGTTCGGGGGATCATTCAACTGCGAAGAGCGAGAAAGCGAGAGAGACGAAGCAAGGAAGGGAGAGAAAGAGGGAGATGTTCATGGTTTCCGATGGCCGGTGATCGAAAAAAATTATTGCCGTTGCTTATAATTTAACGGTAAGTCATTTGTGCTTGGTTAATTTGCTCTTTGAAATTGAAATATTTAGGTTAATTGGTTTTTTTTATGGTGGTTGCTTTGTTATGAAGGGGTTGAAGAGTGCTACCGCCGCCGCCAGTGTCGTCGCCGCCGTCCCCGTAGTCCGCTTTGTTTTTCGGATATTTAAAGGTTAGTGGAATTGTTGTGTTTTGAAATTATATATATTAATTTGGTATGTGTTGTTAAATTTTGTGAAATTTAATTTTAAAGCATATTTGTATATTTTATTTAATTTATTTATTTCGTAAAATATGGTTGCAAATTATGTTAATTTTTTATTTGATTTGTGATGTATATTTATTTGAATAAGTGGAATAAAATATGTTAAGTATGTACATTTATAATAATTATATAATTATTATAAAATGTTGAAGTATATTAAAGATGTATAATCTGTTTTGTTTTAGTGAATAATTTAAGTTTGTTAAGTATATTAATTTTTTGTAAGTATGTGAAGTATATGTTTTTTGAGGCATGTTTAATTTTTTATATGATTTGTTTTATATGTTAAGAATTTTTATTTTATTTTTGTAATTTTGAGGTATATTAAGTATATATTTAATTTAAGTTTGCTAAGTATGTTAATAGTATTTTGTTATTTTTGTTTGGGATTTTGCTTATTTGGATGAAGTGAAAAATAAATAGTTTAATTTGTATTTTATAATTAAGTAGGTTTGTTTTGACAAATAATATAATTATGTTAAATGTATTTTTTTAGCATATATGTTTAATTATATTGTTGTATTTTAGATTTTGTGAAAATTTATTTAAGGAATCTGTGAATATAAAATGTGAATTAAATATGAATATAAGTTTTTTTATTTGCGCCATTAGTGAATATAAAATTTATACTAAATAATTTAATCTTTGATTTAATTTATAATGTGTGTTGATTTGGATAAATGAAACAGTTGTAAGCAGGTAAGCATGTATAATGTATGTTTTATTTTGGTAAATGATTTAAGTATGTTAAGTATGTTTATGTTTTGTTCGATTTGTTGTGTACATTAATTTTGGTAAGTATGTGAAAAATATTCTTTTTTGAGGTATGGTTAATTTTTTGTATGATTTGTTTGATTTGTTAAGTATTTTTATTTTATTTTGTGGTTAATAGTATTTTGTTTTTTTTTTTTACGTCTATTTATTTGGATGAAGTGTGAAATAAATTGTGTAATTTGTGTTTGATACTTAATTAGGTTTATTATGATAAATAAAATAGTTCTATTAAATTTATTTTTTTGTAATACATATATATATGTTTAATTACATTGTTGCATGTGTAATATATATATATATATATATATATATATATATATATATATATATATATATATGTTTAATTATATTGTTGTTAAATTTATTTTTTGTAATATATATAAATTTATTAGTGTCATTTGTGAATATAAAATTTGGAGTAAATAATTTAATCTTTAATTTAATTTATAACATATGTTGATTTGGATAAATGAAATAGTTGTAAGTAGGTGAACATGTATAATATGTTTCGTTTTGGTAAATGATTTAAGTATGTTAAGTATGTTAATTTGTTGTTCGATTTGTTGTGTATATTAATTTTTTGTATGTATGTGAAGTATATTCTTTTTTGACGTGTGAGTAATTTTCTATATGATTTGTTTGATTTGTTAATAATTATTTATGCGATTCAACATTGTGATAATATTCATATTGAAATTCATTATTGTATTCCAAATATTGAACTGATTAAATAGATTTCTAAAAGAAATTTATTAAAATTAATTATAGTATACATAACAATTAAGGCAATCAGATTAGCAACATATGGATGGGTTGTTGCATCGTCAATGAATGTATAGGAAAAGAAATTCTGATGGACATGAGCTTAGATATGAGTAGTTGAAGGGAGTGAATATGTTTGATCAATTTGCACGAAATTAGGAGGAGTATAGAATTAATGGAGTTTATAGATGTCCATGTGTGAAGTGTAAAAATATGCAGTATTTTACACTTGACATTGTAGAGTCTCATTTGTATAGAAAGAGATTTGTGAAGAATTATCGGTATTGGACAAGTTATGGGGAAGAAGATAATTCGGAAGTAGGGGTGCAAGTAGTTCACATTCTATGACTTTTGATTACGATCATAATGATCATAATCATATGGAGAACATACTTCATGCTGCCTTCTAAGCTAATGAAATGAACATGAGTAGCCACCATGATGTAAATCCTGAAGCATTTTACAGTATACTTGAATCTGCCCAAAGACTGTTGTATGAAGAGCGTAACATAACTGAATTGAAAACGTCTGTGAGGGTACTTAGTATTAAATCGGGGCACAACATGTCTCAACATTGCTTCCACAACGTTGTTGGTCTGATGAAAGATATATGCCCTCCTGAAAGTGGCATTCCAAAAAATTATCATCAGTAGCTCAGAAAAGGGATAGATTTAGGCATGGATGTTCAGAAAATTGATTTTTATCCAAATGGTTACATAATTTATTATGAACAAGATGAGTGTCTGTTCGCATGTAAATTTTGTGGACATGCAAGATAATTATGAAAGAACTCCAACCAACGAGGTCATAAGGAGGTTTCATGTGCTAGAATGCACTCCCTCCATTTAATCCCAAGATTGCAAAGACTGTATGTCTCAAAAAGGGTTGCTGTCCATATGAAATGGCACCATGAGCACCGCCAAGAACCGGGTGTTCTCCGGCATCCGTCGGATGGATTAGCGTGGAAGCATTTCAACCAAAAGTATCCAAATTTTACAGCAGAGTCTCGGAATGTAAGATTAGGTCTATGTGTTGATGGTTTCACACAATTTTTCATATCTGGAAGATCGTATTCTGTGCGGTCAATTGTTACATCTTATAACTTGCCTCTAGATATGTGTATGATCACTCTATACATGTTTTTAAGTTGTATTATTTCGAGTCCAACAAATTCGAAGAACAGAACTGATGTGTACTTGTAACCCTTAGTATTATAACCGTTTAATGACACTCACTGTAAGATCAAAGACAAAGTTTTTGTTGATAAAAAATGTGCAAAAAAAAATGTAAGTTTTGCACATTTTATTCGGGCATTATTCATATGTTATAATTGTCGTCTTAGTATGTAATAATTTTATTTTTGACAACTTTCAGGAGGATCACCATAAGAAATAGGAAGAGTATACTCAAGCTGCAACTCAAGGGGGTCCATACTGCCCCCTATAATCCCAAAAGAGTTTTGAATTAAAGAAAATTTGGACAAAAAAGGCCGTGTATACGGTTTTAGTATGGAGGGAGTCAAATTGAAGAAATCAGCTACAATTGCAGCTGCACGCCACTCATCAGCTGAGCACTTTAATCCAAGAGAGCAAGTACAACTCCTCAATTTGAGCATTACCAAGCAGGCAAAGGTTGTAAGTTAAATTGTCAAGAAATAGGGGAGGACAGATCGCATTATGAAAAAAAGTTTTGAGATTTCTTAAAGGACAAAGTGCAGATTCTTCCAACCAAATCAACTTGAACACTAATGATGCGTAGGACTTTCAAAATGATGATGATAATCCCACAAATTTATCTGATTTTAACTAATTTATATGATCTACCTGCAGATCTAAAACAATTGTAAAACAATTGTGGATGTTATGATTAATTTTTAATTTAGCACCTTTTATTTTTAAATATAAAAATTTGTATTTGGTTTCTATTACATATGTTTGTGGTGATCGTGACATATTTAAGCTCTTTATATTTTAGAAGCAAAATTTTTTTGGAGCCTAATTTTTTTTTTGGGGGGGGGAGGGAAAGGGATTTCCGTCAAAAATCCCTTCCCTCTGCAAAATGCCTGCACCCTCCAACGGGGTCATTCCTTCGGAAATTCCATCGGACACCGTTGGAACCCGTCGGACCAAATTCTACGATGAGGTAATTCTCGACAGGAGTTTTGGCTTCGTATTTTCTGACGGAAATGCAATTTTCTGTCGAAAAATACAACTTTTTTCGTCAATAATTCTATCGCAAATCTGGGGTATTTTTGTAATATAATTGGATAAAAGAATTAAATTTTATTATTACTTTTTTAAGTCTAGATCTTGAGGTTATTGTAAATGAGTAATAGCATGTTGCCATATAACAATTTAATTGCATAGGATAATTTATGAATGGTATATAAAACAAGATGTACAAAGATTGTGTTAGATCAGTTGGCTAAATGAATATTCATCTTGGGTTAAAAAGTGACTTTTTATATATCTCATATAGAGTAATCTATAAGATTGTAATATAATTTTTATGAAATTAAGTTAAATTAAAATATAGTCCATTTAACTCCTAAAAAATATCTAGCAAAATTAATTACACTGTTATGTGTTTGAGAATCATAAAAAAATGGTAAACGGTAAATTATTATCATCTAAAAACAAAAGCAATTTAGAGTGACTATAAAGGAAAACAAAAAGGAAACAATAATTATGTTATTGTAAAATTATTAATCTACTTTTAAAATAATATATTTCTATTAATTATTTTTACTAATATTATTAAAACAAAAATTGAGTAAGATTCTTGCATCGCAAGGATATAACACTAATATATATTAAAAATTAGATTGAACTTATGTATGAGCGATATATAAACTTGTCATGTAGAATGCTACATAGGAGTGAATAACCGTGTGAGATATTTTATGCAACATAGGATGCTACAAGAGATTTAAAATAAAAAGTAAAGGCTATGTAGGATGGCTGTAAATTTAACAAAATATTAATTCTATTTAATAGCGTAACTTCTCACATACCTTTATGTTATTTAATAATAAAATTTAATCATAAAATATATATTGATTTAACCATGCAATTACAACAAAAAATATGAGTTAGATATTAATTAAGAATAAAAAAAGATATCATTAATAAGAAAAAAACTAAAGAAGACTCGCATTACTTTTGTGTCGAGAAAACAATACAATACATCAATTTATTGTTTGCTTTTTTATAAAAAAATCTATTCTCTTAATAATATATTAAAAAATTATTTAACTCACGCTTGTACATCATAAGGACATGACCATAATAGAATTTATTATCCATCGATCACATGCAACCAAATATGCATGCACTTGCCATGCATATGCTTTTGTATGTCCTTCGCGAGTAAGGCTTGGCAAGATGAAACTTCTATTGAAGACAAGAGAATGCGCTGAATTGGTGGCTTGCTTCAAGCATCTGAGAGCTCTTTAAGCATCTGGTCGCATAAAAAAACGATTCTCAATCTTTTGGGCGAGGAGTTTAAGGCATGTGATGAGTCAACCTAGCTAGTTTGAATTCGGGCTACGTACTTTAATTGTTATTGTTGACTTATTTAGTAATTACAAATATTTTGATGAAACACAAAATTAGAAATTAAGTTGTTACATTCAAAAGATATAACACATGAAAAGAGAAGCAATATATAGTAGTAGAATCATAACAAAAATTATAAAGAAAATATGAAAGATTATATGCATATCATAATTATTTTCTTGAATACTATCGAAGATTGTGTGCATATTTAATTTATGTGATTAGAAAGATTGTATACAAATATGATTAAAGAAAAGATATTATTATGCTAGGCAAATATTAATTAAAAGGATTTTACTTGATTAAATATCGTTAATTCTAGCCATGACAAAATGATATTGCCCTTATTTCAATATTCTAGCAATATTATTAATATTCTTGCAATATCAAATTTGTTTTTTAAATTTGATCTCATAAAGATTATATTGCATGATTTTATTGATAATATATTTTGTTGCCAAGAGTTTTACATGTTCAAAAGGCAAGAGAAGAGATTGTAAGCAAATACTTTCTTATTGGAGAAGATCACAAGATCAAAATCAAATATGATATGGAGATAACTTTCTTCTTGGACAAATCAGCATATGGCTACTTAATCCTATAAATAGGGGCTGAAGGAAGAAGAGAAGAAGCCAAGCAAGTGAAAAAGAGCATTGAGATATACACTATACTGAGCTTTGTATTGAGATCAAAAGAATTGCGTTATACTGAGAATTAAATTATAATCAAAAGTCTTGAGAGATCTTGAGAAATTCTTATTAAGGAGTGAACGAAAGAGTTGGTGTGAGGTCACAACTCCTCCCAAGCTTAAATCAGTGGTTGGTTTAGGTTGTTGGGATCTTTAGAGTGTGGTGCTCTGAAAGACAGTGTGAAGGTTCATCTTAATAAGAAAAGTAGAGCGTTGAATCCTAGAGTTGGATAACTCTAGGCGGGGATTAAGCCTGATTGAGGCCCAACCTCGTTAAAATATCCTTGTGCATTGTCTCCATTTAAATTCTGCATTTTGATTTCAGCTTTGAATTTATTTCTGCAATCACCCTATTCACCCCCCCTCTAGGGCGATCTAAGTCTTCAATTGGTATCAGAGCCAGTCCCACACTTCTTTTTGACTTAACAGTCAAGTAGGTGACGACCATGGCCTTATCAGGAGATGTTAATATTGAAGGACGCTCTACTGTTAGACCTCCCCTATTTAAAGGAACAAATTTTTCTTATTGGAAAAATGCGATGCAGATTTTTATTGAATCAACTGACGTGGAATTGTGGGAAATTGTGAACAATGGCCCTTACATTGTTCCTAAGGTCAAAAACGACAAGGGTGAAATGATTGATAAACCTAAAGATCAGTATACGAGTGCTGACTGGGAAAAACTTACAAAGAATTCTAGAGCTAAGCATATTCTTTATTGTGGTTTGGATGCTAACGAATATAACCTAATTTCTGCCTGTGATACAGCTAAGCAAATCTGGAACAAGCTGATTGTTACATATGAAGGGACAAGCCAAGTCCGTGAAACTAAAATGAATATGTTCATACATCAATATGAACTATTCAAAATGCAGACAGATGAATTGATAAAAGACATGTTTACACGATTCAAGGACATTACAAATAATCTAAAGTCACTTGGGAAAACCTATACAAACGAGGAAATGGTGAGAAAGATCCTTCGATGTCTTCCAAAGAGCAAGTGGGGACCGAAGGTCACCGCAATTGAGGAGGCTCAAGATCTCAAGAAGTTGGAACTAGATGATCTTCTGGGGAAACTCTTGACACATGAGATTCACCTCAAAGAAGATGATGGAGAAAGCTCAAAGAAAGGAATAGCCTTGAAAGCTATTCAAGAAGATTGCACATCAGAGGAGGAAGAAGCCAACGAAAATGATGATGAGGCCTTCTCACTGATTGTTCGAGGCCTCGACAAAATGGGGTTAAAGAAAAAATTTAATCAACGAGGACTCAACTCAAAAGGGCCCTCATTAAAAAGAAATGAAAAATTCTCCAAAGGTAAGTTCAGTCATAAAGACAATACTAACGTTAGCTCTTGTTATGGATGTGGCATGCCAGGACACTTGCTGAAGGACTGTCAACTAATCCAAAAGAAAGGAGAATCACAAAGATTCAAGAAGAAAGATAGTAAGAAAGCAATGATCGCAGCTTGGAGCGATAGCGACACCAGTGAAAGTGAAAGCGATGAAGAGCACACCGCTAACATATGTCTCATGGCAAAGGACGATGAAAGATTTGAGTACGAAAGTACCGACGAGGTAGACACATCGGCTCTCTATGACTGTTCTAAAGAAGAATTAATCAACGCTTTAGTTAGTTTTGCCAAACTTGAACGAAAATATCTATCTAAATATAAAGGTCTCAAAAAGAATGTTCAAGATTTGAATCTAAAGAATATGGCTCTTGAAAAATCAAATAATAACCTTCAAGCCAAAGTTAGGAACCTAGAAACTAAAAATAAGGAGTTACAAGCCAAATGTGATGAAGATCACAAAATAATCCTAAAATTTACACAAGGTCAAGAAAACTTAGATAAGTTACTTTGCACCCAAAGAGCATCATTTAATAAAGAAGGAATTGGCTATAACCATACAAACAAAAAGAAAACCTATAAAAACTTCTTTGTCAAATCTACTCCACATGAAAAGGATGCAAAAACATATAGTTACTACCCCAAGATTAGACATACTACATATTCTCGCTCATTTGAGAAACCACCTACTAGAATTGTTCAAATATGGGTTCCTAAGGGAACAAGACCCCCTAACTTGGTAACCAATGGTTTTGAAGTTCGATTTAAAGCCAAAGGAAGTAGAAGGGTTTGATTTCCTGTTTTGTAGGTGTGCTTAAAATCCGGGAAAGATCTATGGTACCTTGATAGCGGATGTTCAAGGCACATGAGCGGAAATGCCTCATTATTTACTGAAGTCAAAAGGAAATAATGTGGAAGCGTTACATTCGGAGACAAAGGTATAGGCAAAATAATCGGTGTTGGAAAAATTGGTAAAGATCCTTCCAACTCTATTGATAATGTTTATCTTGTCGATGGCTTGAAGTTTAATCTTTTAAGCATATCTCAATTATGTGACAAGGGAAACCTTGTAACATTTGACTCAACAAACTGCATTGTTAAAAATAAAAAATCTGAAAAAATTACCCTCCGTGGACCTAGAATTGAAAACGTGTATGCCATAGACATTGATAATATCCCCTCACACAATCTACCTTGTTTTAAAGTGACTCGCGTAGAGGATAATTGGCTGTGGCATCGTAGATTAGGACACGCAAGCATGCATACTATTAAGAAATTAGCCAAACAAGAATTAGTACGAGGACTTCCTGCATGCAAATTCGAATATGACCATTTATGTGATGCTTGTGCTAAAGGAAAACAAGTACGTAGTAGCTTTAAACCTAAAAATAATATCAGCACATCCAGATCATTAGAACTGCTTCACATGGACTTATGCGGGCCTATATCTATACAAAGTTTAGGACGCAGTAAGTACATTCTTGTGATTGTTGATGACTATTCCCGCTTCACATGGGTCTCTTTTTTAAAGGAAAAGAATGAAGCTTTTAAAGAATTTTCTAAACTCTGTAAACAATTACAAATTTATAGAAATTCACCAATTGTGTTCATAAGAAGCGACCATGGTAGAGAATTTGATCAAAAAGAGTTTACTGAATTCTGTAGTAATTATGGAATTGCTCACAATTTTTCGGCTCCACGCACACGTCAACAAAATGGTGTAGTTGAAAGAAAAAATCGTACTTTAGAAGATATGGCTCGAACCATGATGTGCGAGAGCAATGTCTCTCAAAGTTTTTGGGCCGAAGCTGTAAATACTGCTAATTATGTCCTAAATCGATGTTTAATTAGACCAATCTTGAAAAGAACTCCTTATGAATTATTTAAAAGAAATAAACCTAATATTTCTTACTTTCGACCATTTGGATGTAAATGTTTTGTTCACAACAATGGTAAAAATAATCTAGGAAAATTTGATGCCAGAAGTGACGACGGAATTTTTGTAGGATACTCTATGCATAGTAAGGCATACAGAATTTATAACAAACGCACTAAAAGCATTGAAGAAAGCATTCATGTGATTTTTGATGAATCAAATGACGGTGTGCTAAGTGATTCCATAGGACAGACCCTTAGCTTGAACAAGCACAGTGATGATGAAGAAGAGACACCAAAGGAAGTAAATCCTGGTGATCAGCAATTACTAGAGGTACCTCTCAATACTGATCCACAAGATGACACTCTATCTCAAGAAGAAAAAGAACCCACAAACAAAGAAATTTCTACACCTGAAGCACCACGCCATGAGGTAACTCAAAGGATTTTTAAATATAAGTCATTTCACCCAATGGATAACCTCTTAACAGATATATCCACTGGGGTAAGAACTCGGTCATCCTTGCATAATTTCTGTGCTTTCTTTTCTTTTGTATCACACATAGAACCAAGAAATCATCTAGAAGCACTTAGTGATTCAAATTGGATTAATGCCATGCAAGAAGAGTTAAATTAATTTGATCGAAACCAAGTCTGGACACTCATGACAAGACCAAGTAACCATCCGGTCATAGGAACAAAATGGGTCTTTAAAAATAAATTAGATGAAGCCGGGAATGTTATAAGAAATAAAGCAAGATTAGTTGCTAAAGGATATAATCAAGAGGAAGGTATTGATTTTGATGAAACCTTTGCCCCTGTTGCCCGACTAGAGGCCATACGAATACTATTAGCTTTTGCCTCATACATGAACATAAAACTCTATCAAATGGATGTAAAATGTGCCTTCCTAAATGGCTACTTGCAAGAAGAAGTCTTCGTAGAACAACCTCCTGGTTTTGAAAATCCCGACTTTCCAAATCATGTCTATAAACTACAAAAAGCTTTGTATGGTCTAAAACAAGCTCCCCGAGCCTGGCATGAGTGATTAAGTAAATTTCTCTTAGACCATGGTTTTACGAGAGGACTTATCGATAAAACATTATTCACAAAGACAAAAGGAGATAATTTCATGGTCATCCAAATTTATGTAGATGACATACTTTTTGGAGCTACAAACACCTCTCTATGTGAAGAATTTTCCAATCTATGAGCAACGAATTCGAAATGAGTATGATGGGTGAATTAACCTTTTTCTTGGGCCTTCAAATTAAACAATGCCAGGATGGTATATTCATTAATCAAAGCAAATACATTAATGAACTCCTAAAGAAATACGGAATGGATCAAGCCAAACATGCTAAAACTCCTATGGCTACAATGAAAAATTAGACCTTGACCAAGATGGCAAACCAGTTAGTGAGAAGGTCTATCGAGGCATGATTGGATCACTATTGTATCTTACTGCTAGTCGTCCTGATATTATGTTTAGTGTCTGCTTATGCGCTCGATTTCAGGCCTCTCCTAAAGAATCTCATCTAACTTGTGTGAAAAGGATCTTCAGATACCTGGCCGGAACTAAAAATCTAGGACTATGGTACCCTCGAGGGGGAGAATTTTCTTTAGTGGGATATACTGATGCAGACTATGCAGGATATAAAGTCGATAGAAAAAGTACATCAGGCACTTGTCAGTTTCTTGGGACAAGCCTAGTCTCATGGCATTCCAAAAAACAAAATTCTGTCGCACGTTCAACGGCAGAAGCAGAGTACATCGCTGCTGGCGCTTGTTGTGCACAATTACTTTCGATAATGCAGCAATTACGAGATTTTGGCATCAATCTCAAAGAAGTTCTAATTAAATGCGATAATGCCAGTGCTATTAATATCACAAAAAATCCAGTTCAACATTCTCGAACCAAGCATATCGAGGTACGTCATCATTTTATTCGCGATCATGTTGAAAAAGGACATGTCACGTTAGTTTTTGTACCTACTGACTCTCAACTAGCTGATATTTTTACAAAACCATTAAGCGAAGAGCGATTCAATTTTCTTCGACATGAACTTGGAATGCTAAATCTTGATGCATAAATTGAGGGGGAGCCCTCACTTATTACTAACCTTGGTCGCTAAGTGATAATTCAGGGATCAATTACTTGTACATCTTTTCGCCCTTTGGCTTTATCGATTCCTGCAAGATTATTATCGGTAATATTGAATCTTCTATAAGGTACGTCAATCTGACCCTGGGTTCCATTGCCTCGGCATGAAAATTTTATTTCAATACCTTGAGGAGACTTTAGTACGCAACAACTTGAGCACATTTGATAGGAGAAAATTCCTTCATCATTTTTCTTCTATCAAAAGTCAACAGGATTTATTTTAATCCCTTCCAGTCATTTCTTGACAATTTTTTTTTTTTTTTCATAGGCCCTCTTCTCCCACCAAGACACTCTTCTCACACAATAACCACAAACACACAAAAAAAATAAAAAAAAGGGAACCCAACCTTCCACTGTCGCCGTCAAATCCCCAACAAAAGTCAAACAAGGCATTACCTCTTCATCAACACTTCACTGTCAAATAAGGTACTCTCTGTAAATATGCAGGCCGACTAACACCTTAGCGCAAGTTATCGCCTTTTCTTCATCTTCTCGACGCTTTTCTCTGAACCAGACGCCTCTGCTTCTTCTGCCCTGTTTTTCGCGCTCTCGCCGTCAACCGTCCCAGCCCACCATCCTCCAGCAACCAACATCTTCACCCCACTCCTCAACCCGACCACCGGCCTCCGCCCTGTTGATTTGCTCACACATTTTCTAAAGTTCGTTTCCTTCTTTTTGATGAAAGAGGGGGAGAAATTAGGGTAGTTATGTTACTCTTATCCTAAATCTATGATGCTAATAAAACCTATGATAAATTATGATGTTGCTACTTCCATGCAAATATTTACGTTTCATAAATTGCAAATACGCATCGCATATAACATGATCAATAACATTTGCCAATTTTGTCTTTCATCAAAAAGGGGGAGATTGTTGACTTATTTAGTAATTACAAATATTTTGAAGAAACACAAAATTAGAAATTAAGTTGTTGCATTCAAAAGATATAACACATGAAAAGAGAAGCAATATATAGTAGTAGAATCATAACAAAAATTATAAAGAAAATATGAAAGATTATATGCATATCATAATTATTTTCTTGAATACTATCGAAGATTGTGTGCATATTTAATTTATGTGATTAGAAAGATTGTATGCAAATATGATTAAAGGAAAGATATTATTATGCTAGGCAAATATTAATTAAAAGGATTTTACTTGATTAAATATCCTTAATTCTAGCCATGACAAAATGATATTGCCCTTATTTCAATATTCTAGCAATATTATTAATATTCTTGCAATATCAAATTTGTTTTTTTAAATTTGATCTCATAAAGATTATATTGCATGATTTTATTGATAATATATTTTGTTGCCAAGAGTTTTACATGTTCAAAAGGCAAGAGAAGAGATTGTAAGCAAATACTTTCTTATTGGAGAAGATCACAAGATCAAAATCAAATATGATATGGAGATAACTTCCTTCTTGGACAAATCAGCATATGGCTACTCAATCCTATAAATAGGGGCTGAAGGAAGAAGAGAAGAAGCCAAGCAAGTGAAAAAGAGCATTGAAACATACACTATGTTATCATACTGAGCTTTATATTGAGATCAAAAGAATTGCGTTATACTGAGAATTAAATTGTAATCAAAAGTCTTGAGAGATCTTGAGAAATTCTTATTAAGGAGTGAACGAAAGAGTTGGTGTGAGGTCACAACTCCTCCCAAGCTTAAATCAGTGGTTGGTTTAGGTTGTTGGGATCTTTAGAGTGTGGTGCTCTGAAAGAAAGTGTGAAGGTTCATCTTAATAAGAAAAGTAGAGAATTGAATCCTAGAGTTGGATAACTCTAGGCGGGGATTAAGCCTGATTGAGGCCCAACCTCGTTAAAATATCCTTGTGCATTGTCTCCATTTAAATTCTGCATTTTGATTTCAGCTTTGAATTTATTTCTGCAATCACCCTATTCACCCCCCCTCTAGGGCGATCTAAGTCTTCAGTTATATTTTTTGGTCATCTAATAAATTGCAATGTGATACATGCACATGTTATGACTTCAGAAATGGACACGTATAGAATTCAAGTTAACTCTCATTGCACCTAGACTATTTAAATCACAAATAATCGACAAAATAATGGATAAGTATTGGCTCAAAAATTGGGCCAACAAAGTTACACCATTGAGAACGTTGGGCACAATAGATCCAGCATTAACATTTCTTATTCGATACTTGATCCATGAATCTTCTAAATACATAACTGGCAATATTTGTATTGTCAATGTGGGTATTATTATACTTGGTATCCCTCTTTTCTCTTCTCTATAGTTAAAAATCAACGGTTGGTTAAATTTTCTAGAACTCAAAACATGACTCTTTTGTACCAAATTTTTTAATCCACCAATATTGTCGTACCATATATAGTTACCTGCGTGAAGCTACTTTTCAATCTGTCATTGTTGCACTGTGTTTAGTTTTTAAATAGGTGGTTAATGATATGAATTTTACACTTACTTTTCATATGCTGAAATGTCTTTTTTTCACTTCCCTCCCCCTTCATAGAGTTAACATTTGAATGGTATGAAAGCTTTGAATGATGTCTTACCTGAAAAGGTTTTGCGTTCGGACTTCTAATTCGCCTTGTTGCCCTTAACCAAATTAAGTTCTTAATTCCACTGTGCAGTTGGTTTGGTCCAAAGTTGTGGATACTATACCTGTTCTTTTCGTTGGGAATATAAGTTGGGATATGGGTAAAGTTAGTTGAAATTAGTTGAAGTGGATTGAAGTGAGTTGAAATTGCTATTTTTTGTTGAAGTTGGTAGAAAGTGAGTTGAGGTGAGTTGAAGTTGGTTGAAGTTGTAAGAAGTTGGTATATTAGTTTTATATGATGAGTTCAAGTTGATTTTTTTTATTTTTTTTTTGGTTGAAGTAGGTTGAAGTGGGTTGAAGTTGGCTGAAGTTAGAATTTTTTTGGTTGAAATGGATTGAAATGGGTTGAAATTGGTAAATTGGGATTTACCAACGAAAAGAGCAGACCTTAATAAATTCTTCAATATAGGAAATATATTCTAGTTATTAATAGTTTCATAGCTTTAAACCTTCTGATCCGCCTTATTAAGATTAGTAAAGATAAAACAGAATCTTTTTAAATGAAGTTGTACATAATTCATGTCAGAAAGAAAATTAATTTCAATGAAAACTCATATTAGACATATCAATCTCACCTACATCCAATTCGAAAACACCAAAAATTCAAAAGTTATGAATGATGGTAAGATTGATATGAATGGTTTGTGAAACAGCTGGATCTGGCAATGCTCCACCTAATTTATCACCCACTTAACAAGACAGTCCTTGATCATCCATTTGCATTTCAGTTACTTTTTTTAATTTATCCCTCTATATTTTACATATTTCAAGATGCTTATAATCTACACCCACAAATCAATCTCAAATAGTGATATTGTAGCTGACTCAGGCTAATTTTCGATAGTAATTTTCAACAGTGTCTCATCTCTTTAAACAAACTATCCACTTTGCTTGATATACACAGAATTTTAATTTTAAAACTATAAAAAAAAAATTCATCATTTATACAGTTTCTCAATGGTAATACTAGATTTGTGTGCAGATTTTGTTGGGTGACTGTTCAAGAATCATTTTAACCAAAAGCTTTAAGCTAATGGTTGGAAACCCAAGAATAGACTGTGTGCTCTAGCATGTTTTCTCATGTGGTTGCTCTTTGGGCTTAAAATATGAATGTTACAAAAGCCTCCAACCTTGGATAGTAATTTAATATAGGGACTGTTATGATTCGAACTCAAGATCTCTAGCATAGAACTAATAGAAATACAACTGTATAACTTATGTAAATCAAAATAGAAATACAATTGTGTACAGATTTAAGTGACAATTGTGTATTTCTCCCAAGCATAAGAAGGGACAAATAGTTATATTGTCCATGAAATAATTAATGTTTTAAGGTGTTCTTGTACTAACCACGTTAATAAATCTCAGGCTTAACAGTTTATGCACAATTTACCAACGTTTTAGTGGTTTTAAGCTGTCTAACTATCCTTTTGATTTCTTTTTATAAAAAAATCAGCTTTTTTCTTTAGTTATAGTAATTATAGGTATGAAGTACATTAAATATTTCCCATAGGAAATCATTGGTGTTATTTCAAGCTTTTTTGCCAAGATTTTGTGTGGCATTTCTTGTTTGCAGCTTATCATTACAGAATTTATTGTTAACAGTTCGTGTTCGAACGGTGTTCTTTGTAAGCTGCTGCGATTTCTTTGAGTTTAGTGTCTTCGTTAGGGTAAATACTATATTGTAATCGAATCACCGTATTTTGTTGTGGTCTACGCTACATCCAAGGCAGCTGTGGATTAAGGGAAATTTACAAGAGGGTCATACATTAACAAGCTTTCAACCATTTTTTTTTTTCCTTTTTGGGCAACAAACAGGTGTTGATTTTGGAGGGAAAGGCAAGCGGGTGAAAAATCAAAAGCAAGCTCAATTACAAAATAGCCCTAATGAATTATGCCTCCCTCTATTTTTACCTGATGGGTTGTCACACACTCTCTCTCTCTCTACCAAAACCTACAACCAAAAGCATGGGCCATCTGCCTCACACCCTATAACGCCCGCCCGAAGTGGGCGGACGCGTCACCACCGTGGATGCTCGGTCAGTAGCGCCCACAAGGCTCTACGAACTTATCGACCTGAATTGACCTGTTCATAGGCAATAGCAGCGGAAGCTCTTACCAAAGTCGAACTAAAGTTTGGACAGCATGATTCTAAAATATGCATTACAGACATACTTAAATCATATTCTTACATATATGTAAGCCCACAATACTTCCATATGTGCAGTTCATCAACATAATTCATAACATAACAAATAACGAGGTCTGCTTTCCCAACTAGATTCTTCAATAGTGTCTCACAACTGGCTAGCTTTCTTAATGCTTCTGTGGTCCCTTTTTGCTTCCAAACCTGAAAAATGGTGAGGTCATGAGCTCCCTGAGCCCAGTGAATAACCCTTACCTTCCTCGTTGTTACACTTTGCACATTAACCGTTTAACACATAATCACACAATATAGGTATCTCATAACATGCGGATAACACATATCATATGGCATATAGAAGGTGACATAAGAACATTCATATGCTTCAAGAATCAAAATAAACTCATACCTTCCATATCTAATATGTTCACAAATATCACAAATACACACAACATACTTATGTCATGGAACGAGCAATTAGAGTAGCTTAGTCGTACTTGTCCCATATCAGGTACGATTCAAGGACTCTCGTTTTCATTTAAATCCCTAAACAAACTCTGCTGTTAGTCTATTCACTAAACTAACCATGATTGTCCCACACCAATCATGTCCTTTAGGCTCATAGTCCTCACTAGAGTCCAAAAGAAAGCAAAATCTACTAAGCAACCTAACGGCCCGCCCATAACTATAATTGGCACATACATCAAAGCAACTTTATCACAAAGTTCACATAAACACATAATATGTATCTTAAAATCAATCACAAGCTCATAGGTGTTTTGAATGAACCTTCAAATCCAAATCCAAAGCCCAATTTAAATCCAAAAAGATTTCCACATCATAACTAAATAATATAACCAAAGTCCAAACCCAATGCAATTACCATTTTCATAACATATCCAAAGTTCACATCCAATTCCAAAGTCCAAATCCAAGCCAAAATCAACTTCATAACATATCCAAAGTCCAAATCCAAGTCAAAATCAATTTCACAACACATCACATATTCTTAACTGAATGCAAAACTTTTAGTGTAGGGGAATTCAATTCATGGCCCACACAAAGAACCATCACAACGTAGGGGTGACAAACACATCCTGGTGGACCGGACGATGCCCACTTAAGGTACCGACTAGGGACCCAACGCTCTAGAGTACGTAGATGCCCTCAAATCACAAACTGAAAAGTCACATTCATATCCTGGAGAACCAGGGACCCACACAACTCCCAAATAACACAAACTGAAGAGTCAATTGGTGGACCGGGCAGTGCCCACTCAAGGTACCAACCAACGATTCATACAGCTCCAAACACAAAGACAACTACTTCTATGGCCATAACTCTAGAACGCTCTGTAATAGCCTCAGACAAGACATGAACCTCTTTCCCTAAAAACGTAACTCAATGAAATCATATAGTCATATTTTTATTTTCAAAGAAATTCAATTCCACAATTTGTAACAAAAACATAGTCAAAATGGAGCATAATTCCACCCAAAGTAATATTCACATGTTTCCCATACTTCATCGCACAATTTGAAATAATTAGGACGCTCAACAATGGCCTTTCCATATCAAATTTACAGATCAAACATACAAATAGTCCATATTTAAACTAAACAAGCATATAAACTCAAATATTCATAACTCACAGCCTACACATCCAATCTTTACCAAACTTTGCATGAAATTAACAAATAACATATAGATTCTGCCATATAAATTTCATGATTTTTCTCTAGGCCCATCATTCCCAGAAAATTCAAACAGTATGCCAAAATTACCCAAAAAAAAATCTGAGAATTAGACCCAAAAATTCATAACGTCTAGCATACACAACCAAAATTCACAACAATTTACCAGAATACACTAAATACCATGAGGAATCTACAGTAATAGTTTGATAAATTTTCTCCAAGCATATCCTTCAAAACAAAATTAAAACAGTAACCGAAAACCATGCACCCAAAACAGAACAGTCCTAATCGAAAATTCATAACTCCTAAAATACACATCCAAAATTCATGAAAATTTACAGGATACTTCCAGACATCAGCAATATTCTACAGTAAAAATTTCATAATTTTTATCCAATCCAATAGCTCACCATAATTCAAATAGTGTCCGACTTTCTGCACTCAACAACAGGGCAGTTTCACTCAAAAATTCATAACTTATAACCCACACATCTGAAATTCATGAAAATTTACAAGAAGTTGCCTAATGTCATGCATAACCTACAGTAACATTTTCAGAATTTTTCAAGCTTCCAATAATTCCCAGAAAATCCAAGAGTAACACATTATCAGCAAAATCCGAAAATTCCACCCTATTTTTCTACCATATTGTTCAACCAAATACAAGTAACCAATCCAAAAATCCATAGTTTAGCACGTATTTGGACGAATTCACAACATATCCATCAATTCACAACATCCATAGAATTCAAAAATCACAAATAAACATACAACTTTTAAGGGTGGGTTTCTAACAATTGAATTTAGGGTTTGAATCTCACAGACCCTAAGATATCAAATTGCCAACTTCAATTCGAAGTTGATTTTGCAAAATTCGAATAGGAATCTCAAATTATTCTTCCACTAATCAATTTTTAGGGTTTGAAGAAAGTAAGAATTATTCACCTTAGTTGATTTCCAAACCCTAGCCTTCTTCTTCTTCTTCTTCTCCTTCTCTTTTCCTCCTCCTTCTTCCTCTTCTTCTCTCTCTTTTCCTCCCTCTCTGTGTGGTGTGTGTGTGTTGAAGAAAACCAGAGAACCCCCTCCCCTTTCTAATTCACGCATAAAAGAGATAATTCCCCCTCCCCATTTTCTTTTCTTTTTCCTTTTTTTCGCCCCCCTTTTTTTCGGTTTTCTTTTCCGTTTCTTTTTTTTCCTCTTTCTTCTTTTGTTTTTTTTTTTTGAAAAAAATAAAATCTTAGCAGAACCATACCATAATTAATTATTCCCCAAACATAATCATATTAACTCAAATCACACATCTATATCAAAATAAAACACTTAAAATATATAAACATAAAACACGTATTCACATATTAATCGAAATTAGTAACTGAAATTTTCGGGGCGTTACACACCCAAATTGAGGGTTTGTGTGAACTTCATACCATGCTCTCTCTCTCTCCCCCTCCCCATAACTGAATCTACTCCTGAAGGTGCATGGTAGTGAGCAACCTTGCTTCAAAATTGAGGGAGATCTTCCCCCTAATTTCATCGACAATGCGTGATTGTGAGAGAAGAACTCGATAAGACAAGGTGTGTAGCTGTAGGTCTGACAAAGTGTAGGGAGAGGCTGGACTTGAGATTGGAGTGCTTGGCAATGGTAGATACGTGACCGTGAAGGTCAGCCGTGAACTTGGAGGAGGAAGGGTTGAAAATCCAACATTGGTAGATGATTACAAGCAGATTGGAAACAACAGGTATGTGAAAATTGGTTGTAGCTTTAAGAGTTTGGTATGTGGAATGACGTTGTCGCCACTATTTTTCGATGTGTGAAGGGTGAATGTTTGGGATTAAATGTATGCCATATTTTCGGTCAATGTTTACTAGGATAACGTATATGGGAGGGTCAAAGAAGTGTATTGAGGTGAAGGAGAGGATGGAGCTAGAGGAGGTGTGAAGAATGGTGACGGAGATTATAGGCAGTGATTTGTTTGAACATAAACTATGGCATAGTTTGAAGTATGACTGAAAAACGTTAATGGTAGTTGAGAGGGGGTGTGGATGTGAGGATAGTTTTCAAGGGAAATGATGAGCATGGGTATTTGTATGTAGGTGGGAATCATGTGCTGAAGAGGCAAGCGCAAAAGGCTGGTGCATCATGCGAACGACAAACGTACACTTATGATCATGGCGTGGTTTACACGATAAGTGGAAGAAATGGTACGACGGACATAATAGGATGTTTATTGCGTACACTGCTAATGTCAACATCTTCAAACTTGGATGCAGGAAAATACTGTTCAGGTACGACTCCCATCTTAGCGAACCTTACAAGGGGACATTGCTTGCGGCCTGCATGCTGGATGCGTACAACCGCATTTTCAATTTCACTTATGGTATAGTGTGTGATGGGAAAATTGAAGAATGAGTGTGGTTCATGGAAATGGTTGCTGAGTGCATGGGGGGTCCGTGCAAGCACAGGGAGTCACAAACACAGGATACAAAATCTCAGAGCTGCTCAAAATACAGCGAAGTTGGACATACGAGGCGCACCTATCATAATCCTTGTGCTAATTTTGATGAAAGCTAAAAATGCGATGTGTGGATGTTGAATATTTATTGGATGGGTCCTATATTCCCTGCGCTAGCAGGACATGAGGTTGTGTTGTACAATTTCATTAATACACACATTGGTTGGTTGCCCTAAGATATAATTGGTGTAGTCATTGTTGGTAATTATGGTCTACATTTTATGTGGTGGTGGCAGTGGTAGGGATGTCATATGACAACCAATATATTTGCTTCATCTTTAACTCAATCTTTGCAAGTTGAATGGCTGCAGGTCATCTTCCATGTTCACCAAATGGAAGCGACAAGTTGACTTTGGTGAACCGTGCTTTCAAACGGGTAAACCCATTAGTAGTTCAGAAATTGGTACCCCTATTGTAATTCACTGTTTAAATGTCTGTGAATGACATGTAGGTTGCAGTGTTAGGTTGAGCTCTACATGGTTGTATATTATATGAATTATGTGATTTACGACTTATCCTGTAGTTCTTACCTTGGTAAATGGTTGATAACATCGCGGTATACATAAACATCTCAATATATAGAGGAATTAACCATAATGAAGTTCGGTGTAAACAATTTTAGGTGGAATAGAGTTAGGATTACTAACAAGGGACACACAATTGTGAACATAAATATAGAGTAATAGTGTCACGTAAAGAGACGGCGAAGACAATGCTAAAGGACACTTAATCGACTTACTAAAATGATAAGAACACTATAGTAGTAAATGAGATGCCTATTCTTCAATCGCATCCCTCCCTCCTAACTTCCCATTGCTGCTTGTACCTTCCTTCTCCTCGAACGACACTGACGGGCTGCTCATGCCATTGCCACCCTCCTTATTTTCATAAGCAGATTCACTTTCATCGCTTTCATTATGTGAATTCTCCTCACCCATGTCTGTCGCTTCCGTGATGGAGCTTCGGTTTCATTTCCATCTGCTACATAACTCCATATCAAATATTTGTAACACATAAATCGGAACAAACACATTACATAAATTAGTACACAATGACATTCCCTTCTGCCATGATTCACCCAACATGGGATGAGATTTGTATACAAAATGCTTCCTACCATTTACCAAAGTATTCCAGCATGTTTATCACGGTATACATTTATTACGTCATAGGTTCATGACCTAAACAACGCATCATTTAACTCTGGACCTCAGTGACAATAAATTTTTAATAAATACCTATACACTATACATTATAGTTGTAGCCATAATTAATTGGGGAGGAGCTTCACATAAATTACCTTCCCACCATTCACCAAATGAGTCATCATGTGTACTATGTCATGCAATCACTATAACATGAGGTGACCTACTACATCGCATTCGTTTTAACGCCTACAATCTAAGCAACTTTTACATATGCACCTTTATCACACTATAATTACCAACATCTATGTACCTTACCCACAATATATCATTTTTCTTAATTTATCTATTTAGTCCAATATCACTACTATGATATACACTCACTGCAACATATGTCGACATTTGAATCCCTATCATGAAATGTCTAACATAAGCAACTTCCAAAATTGCATCTCATTCACACTTTAATAAGCTGCAAAATAAGTACCTTACACTTACAATAGTTACAAACTTGGGAAAGGGGTTTCTTCTGCTGCTTTTACCTATTAAGGTAATATAGTTTGCCTTAGTAGACTCTAACTGTACACTAGGTAAACATGTAATTCCCTCACATTTACTGTATACATTAACCAACACTAAAATATGTTGTTCATTTCCCTTTCAACTGTATACACTTTAGGAGGGATTTCTCCACATTTAACATCCCAACATTTACCAATGAAGTCAATCATGTTGAACATGATGTTACTCACGACAATGCATGTATTCAACTAAATCCCTTATAGGTACTACTTATGTTTACCAATATTATAATATTATGGTCATTCAAACGTAATTCATAGCAATACCTTCTACTTTTACCTTCACATAGTTGGGGAGGGGATTCTCTAACAATAACCTTCACAAGTTTTGCTTTTAATGCCATCATATCCAGCACAGTACCACTGATCAACAAATTCGGGTAAATGCATGAATCACATACTCATTTACAACTCAGTTAATCTAAATACTACACCTAGGTACACCTGTTATTGTATCTAGGTAATCCACATTGTATCCTGTTTACCACATGTGTATTAACCCTAAACACTGTCCTCTTTCTTTTACCGGTACAGTTGATTCAAATACTCGCATACTCAATATGCCACTTCATCATGTACATATCTCCATCACTACAATTGGTAATTTTTTCTACCAATTTAACAAAATTCCTACACACCATACATTTTACTGTTCTCATTCTTTACCATTTCACACATATATTTGTAAGGACCAACTTGGGTTCACTTTTATGTGACTACATTTCACTAACTTCAATAGCCAACATACAATGGCTGAACTCAATGACATCAAAATTAGCGGTTACAACTAGACCTTCACCTTTGAAAGGTAATAGATTGCATAAACAATGCCTCCGACAGTTTACCGAAGTGCTTCAACATGTCTACCATGGTATGCAAAGGTTTTCATTTAGATAATCAATTTAATAACTAACAGTTACTACATTGATTATGTGTTACGCAATTGTTGTATGAATTCACACTTACATTATCATTACATTCTCCAATTACAAACAGTAGGTCTAGTTCATTTGCGTATACATATACGCCTATCTAGGTCAATAGCAAACTCCGGTTTACAAAACCTTCGATTTCGTAGGGCCTGCAAACTGAATTTGACATATATTTGTCCAATTCCAACTTCACAATCATGAACCCACTTACATAACTTCCCTACCAATACTATTGGACGACAAAATCGAGAACACTTACTAGATTTAGGGATTTCGAACTACTCACCTCAAAGTGAACCTCAATAGACCCTTCCACTGTGTTGTTGGACCTGCTATGAAGTCCTCTGCTCTTGCCGCCGTGTCAATATCCACTGTTGTTCTACTTCCAACCCCGACCTTCTGCTCTCACTTTCTCTCTCTATTATTGCGTTGTCTCTATCTAAACGACCCAGATTAAACGACCCGACGACCTCTTCTTCAACCTTGTTGTCGTTGATCTTCTCCTTCGAACTATCCATTTCAAATTTACTTTCTTTATTCATGCCATAATCTCTTTCTACGATTGCAAGGAAGATGTTCGCTAACTCCCTAACTGCTTTCTCCAGGATTAGAACAAACACGTTCACATTCTTCATCCCATTCACTACCAAAAGGATCTCACAAAAAGAATGAATAAATAATATCCCCTTAACTCATTAAGGGTATTTTGGTAATTGAGCTTTGCATTTAGATTTTCATCCACTTGACTTTCTCTCCAAAAACAACACCTATTTGTTGCAAATAAAATGGATTGGTTGATGGCTTGTTAATGTTTGATCCTCCTGTAAATTTCCCATGGATTAATTGACTAGGGTATTGCTCCCTTCTTATGGTTTCATCTCCCTAATAAAAAACATATACGCTAGTATGTTATAATTTTATCGAACTCATGTCCATAATTGCCATCAAGTTTTGCATTTTTTCTCAAAAATGCCACTAAGTTGTTTTCTCTCTTCATGTCACTATGTATGATTAGTATTTTGGTACAAATATACCACCAAGTTATTTGTTTGTTTTTAAGCTGCCATTAGATTAGGTTTTTTTTAAAACCAAATTGTCACCGGCAATAGCAGATTCTACCAACACTCAGTGACAAACTAGGAAAAATATATACTAGACATACTAACATTAAAGCATAATTGCCATTAAGTTTTGCATTTTTTTCTCAAAAATATCACCAAGTTATTTTTTCCCTCTTTATGTCACTATATACGATTAGTAGTTTGGTAAAATTATACCACCAAGTTATTTGTTTTTTAAAGTTTTCCATTAGATTAGTTTTTTTAACCAATTTGTCACCGAAAATAGCAGATTTTACCAACACTCAGTGACAAATTGGAAAAAATATATACTAGACATGGTAACATTAAAGGAGAAAAAAATAAATTAATGACATTTTTGGAAAACAAAAGTAAAACTTAGTGGTATTTTTGGACATAAACACTTACCTATTCCTATGTGGTTGACGCGAGTTTCTTTAGTCCACTACACTATAAAGTTGAATGCTTGAAGATTTGTCCTTAACTACTAAGCGATTGGCTGACACAAGTTTCTTCAGTCCATCACACTGTAAAGTTGAAGACTTGAAGATTTGCCCTTAACTGTTAAGCGCTTTTTCAATTACCTACGAAGTGAACACATGGTGCCTTCATTAAATATAATTTGTGGTATTTCTTAGCGCCAAAGTTTTGAATTCGTGCTACACCTTTGTACCAAATTTTCTAGAATTCAAAATAGGACACCTGTGTATCAAACTTTTTAATCCACCAACATTGTTGTACCATATGTAGTTAACTATGTAAAACTTTTTTTCAATTTGTCATTGTTGTACTATGTTTAGTTTTTAAATAGGTGGTTAATTGTATAGATTTTACACTAACTTTTCATCTACTGAAATGTCTTTTTTTTCACTTCCCTCACCCTCCATAAGGTAGACATTTGAGCACTGTGAAAGCTTGGAATGATGCCTTACCTAAAAGGCTTTTCCGTTTGGACTTCTACTCCACCTTATTGCCCTTAACATAACTAAAGTCTTAATTCCACTATGCGGTTGGTTTAGTCCAGAGTTGTGGTACGCTAATAAATTCTTCAACATAGGAAATATATTCTAGTTATTAATAGTTTCATGATTTTAGATGTTCTGATCCGCCTTATTAGCATTACCAAACATAAAAAAGAATTTTTTTTAAATGAAGTCACACATAATTCATGTCAGAAAGAAAATTAATTTCAATGAAAACTCATATTAGACCTATCAATCTCACCTACATCCAACTCAAGAATGCCAAAAATTCAAAAGGTATGGATGATGGCTAGATTGATATAGATGGTTTGAGAAAATAGGTGGATCTGCATGATGCACCACCTAATAAGACAATCAGTGATCATCCATTTGCATTTCAGTTACCTTTTTTTTTTTTAATATTTATCTCTCTATATTTACATATTTCTAGATAATTATATACTTAATCTTGTAATAATTTTCAGATATAAAACATCATAAATGTCACCATAAGCTTTGTTCTTATTCACATTAGGTACCACTTGGTACAAAAATTAGTACAATATAATGATCCACAAAAGTGAAAGAAGAACGTGCGGCTCGTGCTAAACAGGCGATCATGTGGTTCCCAAATGCAACAATATACCAAATCAAACAAAATGATTTTTATTCCAACTTTGAGAGATAGGCAGATAGAATTTGTTTCACTAGGATAATGTTCGGTTAGGCCTAAACAATCTGTAATATAATCAATTTTCGTAATTGTGTGTGTTTTTTTTATCTTGTTTGTTATAAGAAAGTATATTATAACCAAACATTGCCCTAGTGAAACAAATCCTATGTATCTTCCTGTCTCTCAAAGTTGGAATAAAAATCATTTTGTTTGATTCGGTATATTGTTGTATTTGGCACATGTTAGAGTATAAACTTATTCATGGACCTTCAACCATCAATTTAAGTTTTTGGTTGAGTTTTCTTGAACAAGTTTTTGATTGAATTGGTTCTTGAACATAATATCAGAGTCTTTCTAAGCGAGAGATATTCTTATATTCAAATCTTAGCAGCCCTTATATTCATTTATTGCACAAGATAAGGGGAGATTTTGCAGCATCCACGCTTCAAGACCAACAAATAGTCGTGTCAGGGGCGTGCTAGAGTATAAACCTATTACCGGCCTTCAATCATCAATTTAACCTTTTGGTTGAATTGGTTTTTGAACGTGACAACTATCTTGTGACTACGACAAACTATTTAATCATGATTGCATAACAATGTTGGTTCATTAAGTTATATACAATCAAATATCACATAAGGATGTGTCGTGTGTGTGTGTAGTGCAGCCATGTGTGTAGAAGTAAGGCTGCTTACATCTAGACCTCCCCAGACCTTACGAAAGTGGGACTCAAACTGAAAGTTGTTATTATGTGTATGTGTGCTTGTATGCAATATTAAACCATTTTGATTAGTAAGTGAGTAGCTATAGATATTATGAATAAACAAAAGATTGATACCTGACGCATATGCCTTGCTCAATGCGAGCCATACAATTGAAGTGGCTTGCATGGGCTACTCCAACAATTAACTCCCACTGTCCTGCTTATATGAGGACTGAGAAGATTCAAATCTAGCAGACCTATATCCGCAGACATCTCTACATGCCGAGAAATAAATTTTAAAATTCATCACATGCTCCTGCCTATTTCAATCAATTTCCTCTCACGCAGTTCGTGTAATTTCATCAATAGGTGAGCACACAATTTATGCTCTCTAGTAAATTGCTTGTTGAAAGTAAGTTCTTCTAAACCAATAATAAATAAGACATTATTTAATTTTTTTGGCAGAATATATGTTTGGTGTGTGCTTGATAGGTAAGCGTTAGTGTTTTACCTAATAAGTCAACTGTTTGATGGGTTGATAACTTGATAGTGATTGATTTTACTTGATATCTTTCAATGATTTGAGTTGAAGCAAAAAAAGCGTGCTGAAGCGTGCAATGATTTTCAGCAATATATATATATATATATATATATATATATATATATATATATATATATATATATATACTCAAATATATATATATATATATATATATATATATATATATATATATATATCCACACACACACGTATCTTAATAAGTGATTGTCAATTCAAAATCTATATACATTGTTTTAATAATTATTTTGATTATATTATATATATCATTTCGTCTAATTTACTTTATTTTATATATTTTTCAGGTTAAGTATTAATAAAATAAAGAGGAGAAGAGAAGACGTCGAAGTTCGGATTTTACACGCTAGGCTATCAAGTCGGTCCAAAAATAATGATTTATAAAAATATTATTTTCATAATGATTTATATGAGCTAGGGTTACAAGAGTATTACTCCTAGTTGAAGAGAAGCTAGAAGATTTGGAAGAGAAGGAGTTTAAGAAAAACCTTAGTAGCTAATATTATTAAAACTCTACCCCACCTTCTTCTCCTCCTCATCATATATTATGTTGACCACATGCCTAACCAGAAAATCATCACGGCAGCCATGCTTTCTCCCCCCGTCAAACACATCTCCACCACCATGCTTGCCTCACCAACTCCCTCATCACAATCACGATAATCACCGTCATCATCAATCTCCTACCCAACATCACATGCCTCATCTTCTACGCTTGCTTCACCATACATCAGGCCAAGTAGTTTTCTATGATTCAAATTCTATTTTTTTATTTTACTTTTGTTTAGTTTATTATTAAACATGGAGTATTTGGGTGAATTTGTTAATTTTATTTTTAATATAAGTGAGTAATTCTCTTGTGCTTAGTATAATCTATTTGAAACCATGCTAAATTAATTATTTTGAAACAAGTTTATGTTTTATTATCTAGTTAATTTTCATTCACGATTCTATAGTGATTAGTATTTATCGTTCATAATATTCGTGTTATATTAATTAAAATGCATGTTAGTTAGTTTAATACGAACTCATATGATAGTTTAAAAGACTTTAATACGTAAAAGTTATAGTCTTTTAGGCATTAGTATCACCCTAATTAATCA